>OMLB01062685.1:42313-60202 GCA_900302555.1 Myripristis jacobus | reverse complement strand
AGCCTAGCAACCACCAAGCGTCTCCTCTTAAGTGCCAACAGGGTTTAAATCCGACTAACCGACATTTTTGTTCCGGGCAGGCACACAGTTATGACGTACAAATATATTTTTTTAAAAACTAAAATTATTTCAAGAGCTAAAACGTATGGTGTCGCGTTTAATTTAAAAATAAAGCACGTACATTTCATAATATTTTAAATATTTTAGAAAATTTGGTGGAATATATTTTAGTTGCGTAACCATATCGTCATCATCTTGCGACTGTCCACCAGGAAGTGTAATTACAGGTAAACAAATGTCTATTCTGTAAACCAAAAGGCTGTTTTCTATCGATTGTTTTGACTGCCGTTATACATCACATTGACACAATATTGTAAGTAATGTTATCTTCATTTTATTCTCACAAAAGTAACTCAAAATAAGCTTACGAAAACGTCAGGGAAGTTTCACAGCCGAGCGATACGACTGGCTTGCTAACGGGCTCACAATTATTTGGACGTTACTGACACTGTCACTTTACAAGATGACTTTATTTCACTTAACCTTAATGTATTTTTCTTTTAACTAATTTTCCAGGTTAAAAAATGTCTGGAAGTTTTTATTTTGTCATGGTTGGCCATCATGACAACCCTGTTTTTGAAATGGAGTTCCTGCCGGCTGGGAAAGCTGAATCAAAGGTAACTGGTATTAAACTGCATATGATATAAACTGATATAAACTGCATATGATCTAACAGCTATGTAAAATAAGTAATGCTGACAGCAACACCTTTCGCTTGACGATAACACTTGTCAAACTCAGGTTTCTTGAAATTATACCAGGCCGTTGGGAATTAATAACCACAGATTGAGATGTGTATGATTATTTATGTGCTGTTGTACAATGTGTGTTTGGTCTCTAACAGGATGACCATCGGCATCTGAACCAGTTCATCGCTCATGCAGCCCTAGACTTGGTGGATGAAAACATGTGGCTGTCCAACAACATGTACTTGAAAACTGTGGACAAGTTCAACGAGTGGTTTGTCTCCGCCTTTGTCACTGCAGGACATATCCTTTCTGACAACTGCGTCTGACTGTTGTCTTTTATTCCCTTAGAGGACTTTGTTTGTTCAGACAGCAGGAACTGTCAGGTAGGGGTGGGAGAAAAAAGATTCACATAAGTATTGTGATACTTTTTTTGGGGCAAGTTTTTTTATTGACCTTTTTACTACAGATTTGATGTAAGTAAAAAAATTGGTATCATATGAAAGTAGACGACCTAAAGAATCCACTGGCACCAAGGATGTCATGCGAGGTTGTTGACAAATATTATTCTGTAGTAAGGCTACGGAAAAGGGAAAAACCAACATGGGCTCCCACGGCTCTCCCCTTTGCAGACATGCCCACTTTATGCTAATCCCACGCAGTTTTGGCCACAAACCATGCAGGTTTTTGCATGCTGTATGGATGTGTTATTTCGGCTTATTCTAAAATGTGCCATTGCTGCAGACTGGGACCTACACACCCTGCATTCCAATACCCATACTACCATACTATTTAGTAGGCAAAAAAAAAAAAAATTGTATGTCCCAATACATAGTATGTCAGATGCAGTACGCCAAGAGTACCAGGATGTTCTACTACATCCGGTCAGATTTCGCAGCATGCATGTCAGCATGCTTCTCTGGCCATTCTGACCCACAATCCTTTGTGCAGCGGAAGTTACGTCACACTGACTGAGCTGCATGTACAAGCCATGCTTACATATGGAAGAAAACACGACACACATATCGCACTCACCTCGCTCAGTGACAGCAGAAGCGTCAGGAAGACAGAAAATAAGAAATATGACACACAACAGCGCAGTATGAACCAGCAAAGGCATTTTGACAACATTCAAATGTGGCGCTATGGACGGCGGCGGAAGTGAGCAAGAGGGATGACGTATGACCTATGTAGTGTGTCCCAATAATATGCATACGCATGGATACTGCATACTACACTACATACTTTGTAAGGGCAGCTGCAGTACATACTAAAAGTAAAAAGTAGAAGTATGCGATTTGCAACGCAGGGACAGTCTTGGAGTTGCATACATTTGTTATGAGCGGCAAGCTGAGACTCTTGTGGATTCAGTGAACCTAATTTTATTCATGTGTGATGATGTTAGCCCCCATAAGTGGCTTTTTCATGGTAGTGAGGCCATGTTTTAGAACTTGACCTCACTGCATAAAATGAGTCATTGTGACCTTTAAGATAATCACAGCTTCATGAAACTTTACATCCACAAACTAGAGGATAATTTAAAAAAAAATCACAATAATTTATAATATCGAATCGAAATACATTTCAAATTGGCACCCAGTTATCGTTGTAGTATTGAAGTGGGAGATAAGATATGCTGCCAGTGTCCCTGATTAGCTGATTAGCATTACAAAATCATGTTATCACTATATTACAATCTGTTTTATTTCATTAAGGAAAAACATGGATTTATATTAAACTCTTTTCTTGCAACTGTCTATGGGAAACTACAACAAATGTTCGCCAGTGCAGATCAGACTGTCGTGGAACATAATGATGGTATATTTCAAAGCTGAAATACAAACAAATCAAACAAATCAAAAGGCTTTAAAGCCAAAAAAGCTAATTGGCTCATTTGATGTAATGAACTGAATGTAGAAATGTGAAACTGATATACCACAATGCAGCAATGCAAAATAAATGACATTCATGTATCTGATTTTAAGTTATTTTTGTAGAGTGGAGAATTTAATTTAGTGTAAATTTGTTAGCAGTATGTCTTGCTTGCATTTTTTGAGGCAAGTCAAATGTATGAGTATGCATCCTGTTTAGTCACCTTTAAGGAAATTTGTGTTGGGTATATTTTCCTTAATCATCTATTATACATATGAGATTCATCATGCTGCATGATGTGCGACAAGAGGATGGAATCAAAAACTTTTTTAACGATGTGTATGATTTATACATTAAGGTACGTTTCCTTGTTTATTGTTAAAATTATTTAAAAGTAAGTTAACATGTGGTCTTTTTATCCTTGTTTGCTTTTAATGAGATATTCTCTTTTCCAGTTTGCAATGAATCCCTTCTATGAAATCAACGCGCCGATCCGTTCAACAGCATTTGATAGGAAAGTCCAGTTTCTCGGCAAGAAGCATCTCCTGAGTTAATGGCCTCACACACAGAATAACATGGATACATTTTGTATATCTATTTGTATATATTTTCTTTCCCATGCAATAGCTGTGTCACCTGTCTGATGTGAATGTGTTGTCTTTCTTTTTTGTTGTTGTCATTCAATAAGGTTACATCTATAGAAAAGTAAAACATAATCAATATTTAAAATGTATTTTCTACAGTGCTTTTTTTGCGTGTGTGTATGTCATATTATCGCCAAGGTAACATCTTCATCTTGAGTACTCTGCCTTCATTTCTGGAATTAACTGCTTAGTGTCTCAAAGGTGGCTGTTTACTGAATGTTTTAACTACAGATAATATTTTTTAAGGTATGAAAAAATACCAGGTATGCCTCGACAGTGAAGAACTAAACACCTGCTATGTGTCTTGTGCCTTGACATCGTTTAGGTTTGTGTTAATTTATCCAAGGCTGGACCAGCTCGGGCCTTCTAACTGTAGATATAATGGCCAGAAAGAGCAGCACTATTCAACAGTCTGAGCTCAGTTCAAACCTTGGGGCTGTTATGCCCTAACTTAGGAATGCAGTTATGTGTTTTGAAGATATATATATAAAAAAATGCTTTAAGAGACAATTCTGTGGGATTTTATTGAACATTTTGGCATACCAATCATACAATATTGATTATAAATGAAGGGTGGATGACACAAGGTGAAGGTAAATGAATGGGTGACCATTTCAATGCAAAAAAATGAATTTGTTGAGAAAGAGCTGACATTGTTAGTATAAAAAATTACAGTGCTTCAAAGACTAACATCTATTATGTAAAACAATAATAACCAAAACAATGGAAAAATAGGTTTTACTGTCATGACAACTAGCTTGTGAAACCCCCTCAAGGGAATATTGTTCCTCGTGAAGTTCATTCAAGGATTTCTGGAATCCCCATAGGGTAAAAACTGTATACTCTGCAAATTACAAAACAGTTTTCAGAAATTTAAATACACAATACGCCATGCATGTTAACTTTGCTTTAATGCTTATCAGCTGTTAGGGATCTTATCCCTCGGTGCTTCCAGCATATTACCATAATCCATTCAATATGCAGAAAAATGCACACTATCAAGGCCAAAAGGTGCAATAATCAAGTTTCCATTTCTCACTGTTCCATAGAGCACAGACTCAACTACTTCATGATAAATTTCAGAAATAAAGTTAGAGGACTACATAAATTATTTTCAGTTTTGTAATTATGTTTTAAATATGAATATATTATGTAGTTTATCAGACTATCTGCGGTATCACATTTGGGAACCAACTTTAGCAAATTCTACGACAATCTCACTCAAAGGTAGTACACCTAAACATTAATTCTAACAGTCACAGTATAGATAATTTGAGACAATTTGAGAGGGAAGTGAAACTCTGCAAAATATGTCAGTAACATCTGTTACACCACCACTAAATCTTACTTCCCCATTTCTGGTTCAGGGCCACAACACTTTGTAGTACCCTGTGCTACCTTTTCACAGCCCAGGTCTCTGAGCTGTGGCAGAGCTGAGTGAACAATTACATGTTCTGTGCTGGTCTATAATTGGATTGGGACAAATTTAGTGTTTTCTTCCTCTTTATTACAGTAGAGACAAGTTCAACCCTAGCATTACCCGACTGTTCAACAGCATACCAAACCATAAAGCCAGTAGCGTAATTAGTTTAAATAAGATGTTACTATAATATATAGGCCTACAGCCATATCACACAAGCATAAGAGCAAATTGATGTGAGTGATAACCCCTGGATGTTATGAACAGCAAGTGGCAGTGGAGCGAGGCTTTCTGTGGAGGTTGACTGTGTCCGTGGGGATGAGGTGGTCCGTCCTCTCCTCCATTGCCAACACTCTTCGCACTGCCTCTTCAAAGGCTACCGCTACATTGGTGGCATCCTTGGCACTGGTCTCATAGTAGGGATAGTTGCCGTTCTCTTGGCACCACTGCTTTGCATCCTCAGTAGACACTTGCCTCTCTGACACATCCAGCTTGTTCCCTAAGATCACAAATGGGAACTTTTCCGGCTCCTTGACATCTGCATAGTAGATGAACTCTTTCTTCCAGTTGCCTAAGTTGAGGAAACTCTGGTTGTCATCAACACTGAAGGTGAGCAGGCAGCAGTCAGAGCCACGGTAGAAGGGAGTCCTCAGGCTGCGAAAGCGCTCCTGGCCAGCTGTGTCCCAGATTTGTAGGGTCACCATGTGGCCATCTACTTCCAGGTCCTTGTTGAGAAACTCCACGCCAATGGTGTGGAAAAGGTGTGTGTCAAACTTGTTGGTGACATATCGATTCATGAGGGAGCTCTTCCCCACACCACCATCTCCCAGTAGGATGACTTTCAGCAGGGATGTCTTGGCTGTCATGGCTGTTCACGTCCACTTAGCCACTTTGTAGCGAATGACCTGATAGGAAGATGCAAAGTGTGCGCGTTATTTTTCCATCCACACATGAGCCTAACATTGCTTTGGGGGGGAAACTACTGCAATCCAGCACCATTTAACTTGGGACAAACCCTGGATTTTGTGTGTTTATGATGTTTTTCCTCTAAGAGAGTGAACTCGTCCCTGCCCATTTGTCTCACCCGTGATTGATTTCGATCTCCTCCACTTGCCCAGATCATGTGCTGTAGACGGTGGTCCTCAGTCACATGCGCCTCTGTTTCATGTTGGTCTGAGCAGCCATACAGCTAACGTTCAACCAGCTGCAACACAATGACAAGCAATGGGTTTCAAGATTAACAGCTGGCCCGGCTAGGACATACATCCCTCCGGTTAGCATTAACTTACAGCAAGTTAAAGCACAATCTGCTGGCAAATGTTGGCTGACACATCAATCTCAATAATTCCTCACAGCACAAACAAACTCCTTGCATTGCGCTGTGTTAACGTATTATATGTATTACAACACGACTGACAGCAAAATATGACCATGATCGAGAAAATAAGCTAGTTATCAATTGGCTGTTAGCTCGCTAAGCTAAGAGCTAGGTTAAAGTTGTAGAAGAGACAGCTGTTACCTAGCTAAGGTTTACTTGGCAGCAAAATGTAGTTTCAGTACCTCGCCGAGTGGGTCACGCAGCAGTTGGGTCAGCAGACAGTGTAATAAAATAATATTGCTATGTATGCTTGATAGCTCCTTCTTTTGGCGTGGCTCAAAATAGCGTCAAGTCTTACCGTTTCCCAGTGAAGCCGCAAGACTTTATGCTAACGTTAGCTACTAGCTGCTAACAGGCTAACGTTAGCTACACGGACAGTTTTGGATCACGTGATCTGGCCAAACAAACATGTAGCGTTTAGGTGACGACCCAGACCAAGTCATATTTCTTTACAGATGTCTGGCGCACATTTTAATTATTATCCGCAGCTCCAAACTGTACAACTGATTTTGAAGTCCTAACGCTGGGCGCTAGTCGGCATATGCTAATAAAGATAATGTGTACTGAGGGTGTGATAGTATGCCTTTCACCGTGTGGTCTTCCCAGTAACAACTAGAAACTCAACACCTTGAACGCATCTTTCCAGCTTGTGCTGTGCACTAACACCACGAGAGAGCGTTGTTTATTTGTTAGCATCTTTCTTGGTTTTGACTGTTGTCAAAGTGGGGGAAAAACACCAGGTGGAACCAAAGAAGAGCCTTACAGAAAAGGACTGGATAACTCCCCTGAGGTAAGCATAGGCCTAAGTGAAGGGTCTAGGCTTTTAATGCATTAATTATCCCCCAAACCTCGAAAAAATGTTATCTTATGATGCTTTGTATCAGCAAATGAGGACAGGTTAGTAAGAAGTACTATCCTACAAGGAAAGGGACACAATTTTCAGCCATTTCTGAGATGCACTTTGTTCATTTGTGTCCCAACATGACAGTTATATTTGTTTAAGACTGCGAATCGCCCTAAATAACCCCCATAATTTATGATACTAACAGAGGGGCTTTTTCTTTTTGACACTCAATAATCAATAATTCTGTGATTGGTGATACTGCATCACCGTCTGCAGTAGCCTAAGTGACATGACTGAAAATAATATGAGCCTTCAGGAGTTAAAAAAGCAATTAATTTAAAATACTAATGATAATAAAAATGTATAGGAAAAAAGGACATTGCAGACCAGTTTAGAAAAAAAAAACATTTAAATGTATCCTAGTCATACAATATGAAAGCATAATTTACAGCAGTTATGCAATGACACTTTTGATCGTTCAAAATAACCAGCCTTCAAAAACAGTTACAAATCTAAGATTGAATTTTAGATATAATTCACCTAAGAATTCACATTACATGTCATAGATAGGTTTCAGTTAACTTCAGCAATGCAATATCACAACACAGCAAAGAACCAACTACAATACTGCTTCTTATAAGAGCTAACTAACAGAAAACAAATGACATTTCTAAACCTGAGGTCTGAGTTACCATGAGAGCAGAGTACACCATTTGAAAACTATTATGTCCTTTTTCAAATCATGTTAGCAGCATGGTGGTGGAAACTGAAGCGACCTTGCATGCATCAGTTGCTTTTAATCTTCCTTTGAGATGTGGCACTGTATCCTTTACACACTGTGGATGAACGGTGGCCAAACCACAAGCTTATAACATTAATACGATGTTAATGCATACTGTAAGAAATTTCAATCAGGAAACCCCAAAAGGAAGAGACCGCTGTCGGGGTAGGAAACAGGAATCTTCAGCATGTCTGTCGTCAACCTGGAGGAGATAATCAATCTCTTGACCAGGAGCGGAGGCTCTTAAAAGATCGGACCATCATCCTCTTGACAGGGGCCTGAGGTCAGCACAACGTTGTCCAATCCAATCTCCCCTGCGACACCTCCTCCACGTTCAGCTTCAAAGATAATCTGCAGGACATTGGATGTTATCATGGTTTGTTTTGGTTCCAGGATTTCAATAATGAGTTAGCAATACTATTAAATTATTAAAACAGTATTAAAACATATTCTAAACTCAGTGAAACTGACATGTTAGGACTTTGCAGTATGTATTGATACTGTGATATGAGACTAGATATTGACTGGGATTTTGGATATCAGAATATTGTGATATAAGTGTTGGCCTCCTGGTTTTAAAGGTTGCATTACACTGAAAGGGTGCAATGATCTGAATTTATAAGACAGTAGTAGCAGTACTGCCACTGCCTACTTGGTCATATCTACATTTCTTATTATGTCTTTATCAAAAATTGCTTGTGTAGAAGTATCTTATGAAAGAACCATTAGTCAAATTATAGGAAAAATTAGTTCAAGCTGGTCAGGTTGTGTGAATGTATGTTGATGACACTGGAAAGACATGATACTATGCTATAATTTTGCACTGTCCATCCTTTTGATTGTATATAATATAATATTAATAACTGCTGTTTTGGTAAACAAAAAAGGCACTCCATCAGTACTTGCTCTGATTGATGAAATGAGTGACTCACAGATTCTGGGGCCTCCTCCTTCCATGCCACAGTGAGAAGCTCCGTCTGCCAGCCCTGGCTCCTGCTGTGGCTCTGCTCCCACACTGGGTAGGCATTGTTATCCAGCAGCACCCTGAGTGTGCCCACATTGTTGCCCAAAACACGGTAGTCAAAGGTCAGACAGAAGCTGCCCTGCTTGGTGCGGTCACTGAGAAGCAGCTTCAGCTTGGCCACATCTGCCTGGTCTCCTAAGAGCCCATTCATGGCCATGTAATACTCAGCACCTGCAAGAGTTAACAGGGCACAGGGCTTATAAGGGATAAAGCCAATCTGAATTCCACTGAACCAATTTATCAGCATGTTTAAGATTATTCATACTTCATTAGCCCCTGTACAAATCATAAAAGGTGTAATATGACACGTAGATAATAACATTGAATGATGATAATTTAATAACATTTAGAACAATTCAAGTCTTTAAGTATACTTTTTAATAGTTTACCATTGTCATGGTAGGCTACACTCCAGTCCATGTCATCAGTCTTGTCTTGCACCCACTCACAAGCTCCCTGATCAAAGTTGCAATCAAGGATGTACTCTAGAGGAAAAAAGGGTCATTTAATTACCAAAACTGAGTGAACAGTCATTATAATATGCTGACAGATAAACTGGTGTTTGATTACCTTCCTGAACTGGTGCTATTTGGATTTCTTTGATCTCTGTGGCAGGGGCGAATACTGATTCAAAGTCCTCTGGTGCTGCTTTCAGAGAGTGGAAGAGAATTATAAAATATATATATCAGGATTATTATTCTGTTACGTTCACAAACCTGCTTTTTCAGTGTTGCCCTATCAGATTAAAACATCATGAATTCCTCGGAAAATATGTGATCTTAAATCATTCCAAAATCATGCAGTCAAGAGAATTTCCTCTCTGAAACAAAAGCCAGAGCGGGGCTTTTAACCAACAGGTGTAGACCTGCCCTGCTGTCACTCATGTCTTGAGACGGCACATTGAAACCCAAGCATACAGGACCCCAAGCATTTTAAAGCTCTTGAAGCAAACTTCTCCCACGCTAAGTAGCCCTCGACAGTCAGATGGGTGACAGCTGGGGTTATTGAACTTGCTCAGCCAGAGTGGGCTGGTGTTAGAGAGGGCTAGAGTGCTGATGACAGACTTTCCTACTGACAGTCAAGTCTGTTTGCACAACAGCTGTTTTGGGGAAAACATAATAAAAGGCTTGCAGTCTTTGTACCCTCCCTCCCTTCCTCACCCTCCTCCCAGGAGCTGGAGAGTAGGCCCCGGGTGAGTTGTGTGTCCCTGGGCTCTCACATGCCGACAGAGTAAAATTCCTCCCTGGAGGTGATGGATGTCTCGGGGCCTGTCTCCTCTTGCTACCTGAGCTCTTAGACAGACTCCGTTGCCTGTCAGTTGTTTCCATAAAGATCAAGACTAGTGATGAAAGGCAGTCTTACTTATGGGTTTTCTCAGTGAGAGACACACCATTGCATAAGTGCATTGCCTGCTCCTTATAGGATTTCATCTGATGATACAGTGTCTGAAAAAGTAGGCAAAAAAATGTATATACACCTATATTATGAGGGAGATTGTATTAGCAGCTGCAAAATGTCTCTTTAGAAAATGGATCAACTCAGATGCTGCGTTTTTTGTCTTTTCCTTTGCTGGATGCTGAGGTTATTTTGCATTGCGGGTGTTAACCAATTCTAAAGTTTATGAACAAGTTCCAAAAAAAAATGTCAGGGAGGCCCTTCAGCCTAGAGTTGGTTTGGGTTAAGAAAGCTGGATGTGTGAGGAGCTTATCATCAGTCTTCCTATTTCCTATGCTTTCCTGTCTGCGACTGTTTCTTTGACAGTTACCGTTTGGTTATCATTATCTGCTTTTGTTTTGTTTTTCTCTCATACCCACGCCACATCTCTCTGCCAAGTTCAGCAGAAAGTGACAGCAATGAAGATTAATTGTTGTATTAGTTATTTTTTTTAGGAGGGGTAGAAGATTGCAGAGGTGGATAGATAACCGTCATGCTGATTTTTGATCACATTGTTAATGAGAATGCAAATATAGTGAGATAATGATAATGATTTTTTTGTTTGGTCAGATTGATTGTGCGCTGGCATATTGTTCTTCATTGAAACATTAGGTCTGTTTTGTTGTTAGTAGCATGAAGCCTCCCAAGAAGAATCAAACAGCGGAGTAGATTTGTGAGTGTGACATGGAGAACATGAAGCACTAGGCCCTTTGTTACCCTGGTCCAGGTCTTTAAGCTGACCTGTTCTTGTGAAATGGTAATCCTCAGGTTAATGCTGTCTGACAGACTATTGTATATCTCCTGGGTTAGCATTTCAAATATACTTAACTGGGAAAAGTAAAGAGATCTGTCCAGTCTGAAATTTGCCAAAACCACAGCTTTCTTTCTGTGCTTAATCATAGCATGATGATAATCACATTTAACTACTGGAATTAAAGATTTTAAGTAGAGCACACATGGGATTGTCCCCCTTCAAGCATGGCCAATAAACTTGAGGTCTAAGAAAGGTGCGGGTTATGCTCCTGTAATTAGGGCAGGCTTAGACGTCATAAATTCTCTTTGACTGGAGACATATGTAGGGGGTGGCCAGAGAGGATGTGGTTCTGTTACAAAGGCAAAAGGCTAGTGAGAGAGTAAACATGAGGACAGACAGGTTATTAGGTCACTATTTCAGTAGGCCATGAGCTTCAAACACATAACATGGAATCATATAGGTTGTAAAGGCTGCAGTACTGCTCCGTTCCTTGCAATCACTTTAATTTCAATACCCTCTCTAAGACATAATGATTTTAACTGCATTGTCTACTAAAAAATTGCTGGCTGCAGATAAATGAGCGCTGTGTAAACATGAGCGCGAAAACCCTGTCGCTAAGTTTGTTTAGTCAGAGTATGTTCAACTAATTGTGGACCACCCAGGGTGGCAATAAAGCAGGATTTACCGTGTTGAAACCAAGAGAAAGGAGCCTTACTGAAAACATCTCCTCTTGGATTGAGCTGGTTATCCTCCTCTTCCTCCTCCTCTTCCTCAGGAACCCCATCCTCCTCCACAGGGAACCGAGCCTGTTCTTCACTTGGATTACCGATGTAGACCTCTCCATCATAGTCAAAAGGCTGCTGGCGAGTCTTAGGAGGTGGCGTCGTTAGTGGTTCAGGGATGAAGTTTTTGATCTGCTCATTGTCCAGCTTACCTCCCAGAATCTTGGGCCTCACTGGGGAGTCTGGGATAGCTGCAAGCGGAAAGAGGAATCAGGTCAGACCTCTGGAACTTCAATCAAAAGTCAAAACTACATTACCAGGATGTGTATGATTTTTTTTTTTCTTTTGTGAGCCATTCACAAACCACAGTCATGTTTTTTGCAGCTGCTGTTACTTAAGATTGCCCTGCAGTTACTTACCAGTTCATGGTTAAAGTAAAGATTTTATTTCCACTGGAACAATAATAACCAAAGAGGACAGGAGGACAGACAGGAATATCCTTCTCCATGCAGTTGAGGCATAACAACTTCATTCAAAGCACATCACCTAAATTAGTGTCTTAAATGCACAAGCATTTTATCACATACGGAGTCTGGAATGATTTCATGCTGAGAATTGCATGTCTCATATCAAGCTGTCTGTGCACTGGATATACAGTATTGCCAGCCATGAGCAAGGGAGAGAGGTGTGTGTGAGGAGGGGGAATCATTATGAAAGACAAGAGGAGAGGAGGAACGGGGTGCATGGCAGGTAGTAAACAGCGGAAGCGGTGTCTTGTATTCCACTCAATCTCACCATTGAGGAAATCATCTGCACTGCCTTTGTCTCCATCCCACGAGCTCTGATAAAATGGCTTGACTACAAAACATAAAGGCATCTTCATTTACACTGAGCCTCTGGCCTCTGCTCATCTTTATTATGTCACTCAGCTACATCAGACATTTCCTGTTAATATCTGCGGTCAGGTTCAAGGAGTACACTGAGATCCGACTACTCCCTGCCCGTCAGATGGCTGGCTATAGTACAATGACAGATATTTACACAGGTGTGCTTTCAATCTGTGGCTCTTTGGCTAACATCTGTAAAGAGAGGAGGGGTCTGAAAACAGGAAACTAGCCTTGGCAGGACTGCTGTTTGCCGATGTTTTAAGAACCCAAATGCAATTGCTGGCAGCTGGTACTGCTAATGTCAAACTGACTGTTCTCATCAGAGTGTTCAGAGATTATGAACTATTTAAATCAACAGTCAAATCTGTTATTTGCTGCAATTAAACACCAGCTTTATTTGTCTAGCTTTAGCACACATCAAAAGGTATCTGTGAAAGAAATTAATCTGTAAATCTGTGTAGCAGATCTTGTATCTCACCAGAGCATTCAAAGCCATTGCCTCTGAAGCCAGACTTGCACCTGCACTTGTAGGATCCTTGAGTGTTCAGACAGACAGCATGGTGGCTGCATTTGTGGGTGCCGGCTGCACACTCATCATTGTCTGGAATTGGAAGAAGCCTATTTGTACTCCTAAAGCAGGATTAATGGCATACTTTCATCTTAATCAACTTGTATACCTTACCTACACAGTCATATTTGCCGTCAACATATTTCAGATCATAGCCATTCTGACACTTGCAGTAGTAGCTGCCAAAGGTGTTGACGCACTGTCTGTTGAATGGACACAGGTTTTTTCCAGTCACACATTCGTCAATATCTGAAGGGAAACAAGCACAACAGGAATGAAAGGCACATGGTTTCACATTCTAGCACATTTGAAATGTTGGATCCACAGCAATCCTGTGCTTCACTGCATCAAAACTATTTTCATTTTTCCTGTGTTAGCAAAATGACAAATTGGGTCTGTCTCAGCTCGAGCAGTTTTGTGGGGAGAAACACAACTCTAGTGTATCCTTCTGACTTACCAACCAGGAATGTGAAAGCCACATAATAGAGTCCCAACAGACTTTTGTCTCAACTCCTTCCATTGTATGCAATAACTCTAAATCCAGGAGACAGGGTTAGGATAATAGGAACGCGGGGAAACCTCTCGCAGGGCATCTATGTGCTGGTTATAAGTCAATATTTCCAACATATGAAGGTGTAAATACTTCTAAAAAGCCTTAACATTCAAGTGCTTTGTGGCTGGAAACATGGAGCTAGTTAGCCCTCCTCATCTGTGTCTTTATAACATTTTCCCATATTGTAGTTACATTAGAGATAATGTAACCAACTGTAACAGATCTAAGCAAATGTTGATGGCCTAATTAGTGGCTACTACAAGTACGTTTTATTTTGAAAAATAAAGACTTGCCCACTACTGACCACTGAGGCTGTCCTTTTCCTATCTAAGGAGACTGCCATCGCATCTGACATATATTTCCCCTAATATGGCAGTATATAATTTTATCAGCTCTCAAGGAGTCAGTGTGTTGATAATGTGTAATTGTGACTGAGTGTGGCTGTAATCATCATCAGTGTTTCTCACCGACACAGGTCCTCTCGTCAGGCCCCAGCTGCAGCCCCGCAGATGGGCAGAGACAGCGGATCTCCCCCTGTACCTCCTCACAGCCGTACTGACAGTGGGCCAGAGAGCACGTCCTGGAGTCTGCATGTACACAAAGATACACACACACACACACACAAACATACATGCATTAACATGGCTATGCACATGTAACAGCCATTAAATTCATGGATAGTGGAGAGAAAAGACTCACTGGTGCAGGATCCATCAGGCATCAAAGTGTATCCATTGAGGCAGTAGCACATGTAGCTGCCAAATGTGTTCATGCAGCGATGCTCACAGGGACGAGGCTTCAGGCCACACTCGTTCAGATCTAGAAAATGGAGTCACTATCATTTACTAGGAAACAGGAAATACATAGAAAATATGTTTGCTTGATAGTAAAAGATGTATAAAATTAGCAGGTAAAGTGATCTATGAACTGGAAAGTTGTCATGAAGCCAGTGTGACACAATTTTCCAGACTGACCCTCAATACTGACCTTGATTACATGTCTTTCCGGTGTATCCTGGGAAACACTTGCATTTGTTGGGGCCAACACACTCTCCGTGCTTGCAGCCATGCTCACACTGAGCTGGTAAAGCATTTAATATGAGGAAAATACCACCAGTAGTTTTGGTGGTTGGAGAGAGAAGAGGGTTATAGTCAAACCACACATCACACAAGCCAGGTTTTTCTGTCTGAAATGTAATTTCCTCTAGATTTTCTGGGATCGGAACATATCTTCCATGAAAAGAGTAACACATTTGAGAACACTGTATTTTGTGGAGGGATTTTGTTTTCATTGAAAACGCATAGTGCGTAAAATGGAATGCTTTCCAAATCACTGGCATCAAGTAAACATTTTTTGAATATAATTAATCCGTACTTCTGTGATTATAAAGCAATTTATAAATCAATGTAGATTATTCTTACCCTCACACTGTCCTTTATTATTTTTCTTCCAGCCATAGCAACACTCCAGTCTTCTGCCATAGCGACACACACCTGGTTGGTTTCCGGCAAGGACTTGTCGGTAGTGCCTTTGTAAAGAAATAATGGATTGAAAGGAAATATGGGTATTTTTAAAATGTATTTAATTTAATATTAATAATGGTAATAACAATAAAACTTTATGTTTATAGCACTTTTCATACAGAGGGGTAGCTCAAAGTGCTTTACAACAAAGTGAAGACACAAGAGAATGAATAAAAACAAACATATTAAAACAAATACTGTGTGATAAAACCAAGCATTTGAATTAATAGCACACAATAAAAGGCAGAAAACAGGTAGAACGGGTGCGCTAGGAAAAATAAAATATGTAAAATAAAACAAAGGACAACATAAGAACAATGTAAAATGTAAAAGATAAGAATAAAACAGTTGGAAGAGTGACAGTTGTAAGCAATGTTGATTAAATACGTTTTCAGCTGTTGTTTAAAAATGTTCACAGAACCTGCATCTCCTTTAGCTTGTTGTAAGGATTTCCATAATTCTGGTGCAGGGTTAAAAAAAACAAAAGACTGATCTGCCGATTTTCATATTGATGTACGTGGGTCCCAAACCATTAACAGTTTTAACAACAAGTAAATGAACTTTAAGGGTGAGTCTAGGATAATGCCCAGGCTCATGACCTCTGATTTAACCTGTGGTGCCAAACTGCCAAGTTGGGAGAGAACTAGCTCTCTCTTGGCTTGTGGACTAAAATTTCTGTTTTCTCCCCATTTGATTCTGAAAGTTTGTATAGTTTATTGCAGCCAAACCATTTGTCAAATGACAAAGTTTGGGTCATCACTTAGGTCCAATGAAATAGACAGCTGTGTGTCATCAATTTAGCTGTGGGAATTCAGTTTATATTCTCTGTTTATATTCTTTATATTCTCTCTAATACCACCTAAAGGAAGCATGTGTAACAAAACAAGCAGCGGACCAAGGCAACTTCCCTGAGCAATACCAAAAGGTAACTCATATTTCCTTGATACATGATATGCATAGTGACAAAAAACTTTCTCCCTGAGATGCAAGAGTGGAACCAATTTAAAACACTCCCAGAGAGACCAACCCAGTTTTCAAGGTGCTTGATAAGAATGTCATGATCAGTTATATCGAAGGCAGCGCTTAAATCTAACAGAACAGGAATGGAAACCTTGTTGGCATCAGTGTTATTCTTGAGATCATTGGCAACTTTGGTCAGAATTAGAGTAAATAATGCATGGGACATCAGAATGCAAATTTGACCTTTTAAGAAAACCTAATTTCATTATAGTTGACTGTGGTCTCAAAATTCTGAATTATAATTGCAAGTCTGAAATATATTTAGGAAAACAATTGGTAAAAACAAAAAATGTTCCATGTGTTGTTTTTGTGTGTAACAATTGATTGCACCCCTCCATAGTCTCATTTGGCTCTCTGAATGTAGGCTTCCAGGCATCCATTTCTAATTATGGCCCTAATGTTAGTTGTGTGGAAAACAAACAACCTGAATGAAGGTTCCTCTTACTGGCTCCCTTAGGGAGAAAAGTGGGGCTCCCTATTGAGCAAAAACCAGCAGACAGGATGTAGGCTGCAGATGGAGAGGAGCACACTAATCAGGCACTTCTTGTGTTGCACACTGATACCTCACACATGAGCCTATACTTCCTCTTTATTTACCATGATCCCCATCTGACACCAGTTACTGGATTTACTCTAAAGTTATTTTCAGTCAGTGCACATTTGAAATAACCTACACCGCGACTACATTGCATGTGTGTATTTTTAAAATGTAAATTAGATTAGGATGCTAATGTGCCACTTCCTACTGACTTGGTTTTTCACAGTAGCACTGGAAAAGTGAATATCCGAGCACTCCCTCATGGGATCAGCCCACAGCTAATCTCAGATATTATGGTAATCCTTCTAACCTCTAGCCCAGTGCCAAAGTCTATCATATCCCAGATGTTTAGCATTCAGGCGTCGCAGGGGTAAAGTACCTAAATGCAGCCCAGGCTCCAGTGGGACTGGAGGAATCTGAGACTTGATAGAAATCAACCAGAATAGCCCACAGGAGAGGCACTTCTAAGTGTGACAGGTGTTCCTCCGTTATTAACAGTTGCTGTGCCACATTTAGCTGACACAGTGCCATACCTCCCATAGTGCACGACTTGGCAGTGAGAGACTGATAGTGTATGCATGCCATCAAAACAACAGTTTTCCCTTGTAAAATTTAAAGCGCATATTTCAGTGCAAACTTTGGGGCTCATGTTCCTCATTAGCTGCACTTGCAAGAATTACATGAGCAGGAAGAGGTGTTTAAAATAACAGTTACACCTTTGTATTTGCAACATGCAATTACTGTACCACAGGTGACACATGTTACTTTTGTCAGAAATACAGAAATATCATGATCAATGAAATGTCTTTTCCAAAATCCACAAAAGTAAACCATGCTTTTCACCTGCTGCATGTCACAGGGTAGATCCACATAAAGCAGAATGAACTGCACCAGGAAAAACTCTGTTTTTGTGGTTAACACTGGCAACAGTGGTTTGGGATTGTTGACTTACCTGTGGATATCCGCACTACCAGAGGAGATGTAGAGCAGGAGAAAAATGGCACCGATCAAAGTGAATGGTTGCATGTCTCTGCGTGCAGCTGGAACACTTTGTTTCCCACGGGGCTGCCTTGGGTTGATGTGAATTTTGACTATTCCTCCTGGGGGCTTACACTCATTAAAATGCTTAGACAGGAACGAGTTACAGTTGAGTCCTCACACCAGGCAAGCCACAGTTGATG
>OMLB01062685.1:0-42293 GCA_900302555.1 Myripristis jacobus | reverse complement strand
TGTGTGTGTGTGTGTGTGTGTGTGTGGGTGTCTCTCTCTCTCTCTCTCTCTCTCTCTCTCTCTCTCTCTCTCTCTCTCTCTCTCATTCTCTTTCTGCCTTACTCTCTTGAAGGCAGTGGCTGTGCTCACAGTCCCATAATTTGCTTCCTCCTCTTTCTGTCTTAAATTCCAGAGGTGGGTTGTCACTCTGTGAAATGACACTGCACTGTGAGTGGGGTTAACTTGTGACTGTTGGAGGTGGGGATGGGTTTGTGAGGGGGTGGGGATTAGGTTGAGGGGTGCTCTGCACCTCTCTCACTGAAACCTTATACAGGACCATATGAAGCTCTTCACCAGAAAGCAGATCACCAGAAATCCTGCTGTTGTGCAAATGTCAAATGCAGGACATAAGATCCTTGGTCACTCCTGCTTTTTTTTCTTGGACAAACATGAGCTGTGCATGGATTTTGATGGTTCACCTGTGCTGTTTTTGCCATGCTCTTAAAGTGGCCTTGTGGATAATTAGCTGTATCAGCTAATTGTGGAACTCAGACATGCCTCTGCCTGTCATTAGCAGCTGCAGTGCTCTTTGATGTCTTTCTCACAAGTAGCACATAAAGCCTTGCTCTCTCACACATGCTAATTCCAAGTTTGGCCATAAAAGTGTTTAATGAGATTTCAAATGTTCAAAGTCAGCTCCAACATCTGGTCCAGCTCTTCTGCACCCTTAGAACTGGACAGGTGATAATGTTGTGGGAACTCCAGGGTTTAGTTTACATTTGAAACAGGAAGGTGCCAAAATGCCTTTCCCAAGTGAGTGGATGATGGGAAGGTTTTACTTTGTACTGAGGGTGGCATGGCTCAGGAAGTAGAGAGGTCATCTGGTGATCTGAAGGTGCTTGGTTTGATCCCCAGCTCCTCTAGAGAGTGTCTTGAAGTGTCCTTGAGCAAGACATTAAGCCCCCTAACTGCTCCTAATGGGCAGCGTGGCACCTTGGATAGCCACCTCTGTCATTAGTGTGTGAATCTGTGTGAACGGGTGAATGTGAGACAAACATTGTGAAGTTCTTTGAGTGGTCAGTAAACTAGAAAAGTGCCATAGAAATGCAGTCCATTTACTGAGGGCAATATCTGTCAGATTTACTCATGGCTGACCTCGATTTCCACTGATGATTTTTATTGGTCTTTCATTTACTACTGTTGGGAGCTGCAGTACAGCATTGCTTGCAAGCTTGTACTCTTTTCCCAATAGATGATGACTGATAAGAATTTATCATACCATGCTCAATCCTTTGTGCAGTATACTCAGAGACACACTTTCAAAAGTTTTGTGTACCTCAAAGTCTCAGCACGATGAATTGAAAACTGCAGTGGAAATAGCTTTCAAATGGGAAGGAAGTCTGTGGTTAAACACTGTAGTTCAGCTGAACAATAAAATTCTGTGATTACTTTGCCAGACATTCAGTTTTTTTTAGGTGACTGTACCACATACTGTACACCAAGAAGCGGTAATGGAATGATATTAACCAGATAAAAACACTCATTAGCTCTCAGTTGGTTTGGGTCCAGAGTGCTGACAAAGTTCAGTCCGTAGAGCAGAACCTTGGCTTAAATGTGATTGCTTTCTTTAAAAAGTCAATATGGAAATATGAATATCACAGAAAATATGAATATTAACAATGCATGGATACATTGTCTTGAGGCTGATATGGATACTGACTATCAAGCAGATTAGGCTTTTCAGACGTGCCTGTCTTTAAAGCATATGAATTTTTTGAACAATCATCGTAAGCTTACACTATGTGATGTCAGACCTGTTAACAATCCTGAAACTATTGTGTGCTTTGTGGAGACTGTCTCATATAAACCCATACCATCTCCTGTGGCTGCCGTTTTCAGTCTTTTTTTACCCCTCCTCTCCAAAGTTTGTTGCCAAAATCTACACCAGGCTAGAGCTCCTCCCACTGCTTCACCTGCAATTTAAAAAAGGTGCTCTCTCCCTGCCATTCCTGAAACTTCTCAGTAGTGGAATCCATGGAGCAAGTGAGGGCAGCCTTTGGAGCACCCAAGCCAAAAGGTCATGTTCTGATAGGATGTTGGTAGGAGAATAGGAGAACATGAGAAGAAAACAGGATTTGCATTTGAGCATTGGTTTAGTCCAGCTATTAGCCTGCAGGAACAGCATTGGGGAGAGTTTGTCCTAGGCTGGCCTCGATACTGTCATCACGTATACTTTTGGATGGGGGAGAGGCAAGAATGGAAAAAAAGAGTTTCTATGCAAAGAGTTTACATACAAATTTATTTTCTGAATACCATCTTGTGATAAACTTCCTTAGTGCACATTTAAGTGACACATTCCTAGAAAAAAAGTCACAAAAATACAAATTCTATCATTGCCCAAATATCTACAGTAAAAATAATACCAGACTGATACTGATATTGCAGTCTCTCTATAACGGTCCATAGTCCACAGTCTTTAGAAAGACATATTGTCACTATTTTCCTTCCCAGGAACATTAATCCATGCACCATTTGACATTTAATGGCAACAACAAAAACGACTTTTAACTAGATATCATAATGGACATCTGTGGTAATCCTATGCCAAGCATGTGTGCGTCAGAATAACTCATGTGCAACCACACGCACACACGGATATTCAGCCGCTCATTTCCCTGCGACTCCCACTTCTGGTCCACTGCAACCTGATGCTGTATGAGCGACATCTCAAGCATGTTCGTCATGCAAGAAACAAACATAAAAGCTATTCTCTGGGTGCTATTACGATAGCTATGTGGTTATTATGCTGGGGTAGTTGACAAGTGATGGAGCCTCATCTGCACACACTCCAAGCTGGCCCTGCTGAAGCCATTATTCTAACAACAACAGCACCCTCAGCTGTCCTGCACATGGTGGAGCTCACCTGTTGGACACTACACCCTAACTTTGACTGAGGAAAATAGCTATGCAGCAGCCAGTTTTTACTTTAGTAAAGGTCTTGGCAGAAGTATTTGAAGTATTTGATTATAGTGGTATTACAAATTAACTTAAGACCCCATATGTACAAAAAAGTCTCTTTAAAAGTCCATTCAGAGAGGTGTGAGCTTTTATTGTTATTTTTGTTTGTTTGGTTTGGTTTGGTTTTGTTTTTTTCATTTTTCTCCAGTTCACTTTTCTTCCACATGGGGGAGACATGCTCAAGTAGAGTTTCTCTAGCAGTAGTATAAAGCCTGAGGCAGACAAAAGGCCATATGTTGCTGTATTTGTTGCATATAGTGAAGTTTGATATAACTTCTATTATGCAAAGGTAAAAGACTTAATTTCCCTTATCTGGACTGCATTAGCATTTTAATTCAGTAATATACAGAGGCAGAAGAAAACTATTTTCTTGATTAGGTGTATCACTTAAGAGGTTTCATTAAATGAAAGTCTGGCTTGTTGTGGCTTGTGGAGCGACGTGATCTGCTCAGGCCTGCTCAGAAATCTCAGCTGTTTGTGAGTGGAATTTTACCAGGAGAGCTGGCTCATAGTGTGCTTTGTCTCTCTCTGTCACCAGGGGTCTCTATCTGCATAAGTTTTTGGTTTACTAGAGGAAGTTGCATGTTTTCATATCCTGAATGACAGTGAGGCTGCGCGGTGTCTCTGTGTTTAGCACCGTCATCGCACAGCAACAAGGCCCTGGGTTTGAATCTTGGCCCTGGTCCTTCCTTTGTGGATTTTGCATGTTCTCTTTGTGTTTGTGTGGGTTTCCTCCCACACCCAGTCAAACAAAATGCAAGTCAGGTGAATTGAGGACTGTAAATTACCCATAGGTTTCAATGTGTGTGGCTGCCCTTATCTGTATGTTAGTCCAATGATGGACTGTTGAGGTCCAGTGCATTTTCCTGCCTTCTGTCCAGTGCATGCTGAGATAGGTTCGACCTCGATGACAGTGCACATTTTGTTGTAAAGAAATGTGTCTCTTGATTGGTCACTGGTTAGTACCTTGGATCATAACCATAGCCCTAACAGAAAAGAAAGATAAGTCATTTGTAAGTGCATGTGTTATACATAAACCTCATTCACACTTGGCCTTTATTGCTTTCTTTTCATCATGCCTCAGATTTTCACACTGCAGCTATAGAAAATTAAGCTGTGAGCTCTGCTAACTATTTTTTTCAGGACGTGTGCCTATACACTTCCTGAAATTCAGTTATACTTCTGTTTCTTTGCAGTTCTCTTTCTCACATTAATGAAGTGCACTCTTGCACATGTGAGTAGTGCGAGTGATGTGACTTGATAAGACGCTGCAGCTGATATTGGGTAGATGTACTCTATTAACTGCAGTATATAACGCCTGCAAAATGCATATGCTTCCTTTACCGGAAGTCTGTCACCTCTTCATGTGGGCATATCTATCCATTCACTGTGTGGCATACTGTGGCCCCTGGCGCAATGAGCAAGACTTTGACTATAAAAGGAGAGACAAGTCTGTTGAAGAGTTATTTTGAAAGTGATGTGTGTACACAACCACATCCTGCCTTGAGTGGAAGATGACATGAGCAATGTGCACACCACAGTGAACACTGTGGCTCCCATTAAAATGCACAATTGCTCATCAGAGAGATTCTAGTGGGCTATAATGGATGGATTAACACAAGATTGAGCACACACTAAATTTGAATTTCAGCCAGGTTCATCTAACAGTAGTCAAGCTCAAAAAGGTCATTGGTAGCAAAATTGCAATTAATTATGTAGTGAGATTGTTATTTTTAATAAGATTACTACTATTATGCTACAGAAGTCAAAAAAAATTGTTCATCTAACTTTTTCAACTAAAGAATGTATTGCTTTGCAGTGTGGCCATTCTCAAAACCCCAGATTATATAAATCATACAGTATGCTAGGGAAATGTCTTTTTAATGTCTTTTAAATGAGTATTTGAGCATGAGGAGGTGAGTTAAAGCTAGCAGTGCTGCAGGGAGGGAACTAGAATGGCTGACCCCTGCAATAATAGATGTGACCTTGAGAACATTAGCAAATTATTTTGGACGAGAATGCACAACTCAGACAAGAGTATCCATTAGATTTAACAGTCTAGTGCCACATGTAACTCGTGATGACTGAGGATTAGAGTGATAATATTTAAGTGATTATAATATTTCATATGCATTGTGCAGGTTTTTTATTTGTATGAAATTTTAGGCATTCAGCCAATGATAATGTAATATCTGAGAGGAAATACCCATGGTCGAGAGTCATAATGATAGCTTACCACACTGATAAAAGCAGCCTTATAGGGCAGCTTCTATCTACTGTATATTATATCTTCTCTATAATCAGCATCCAAATTAAGCCTCTAACTCTTGTCTTACTTATGCATATGGCTTTATATGTCATTTTATATGGCTGTAATTTAATGTCATTGTCCTCATTGTGACCCAACAGAACCTCTAGCACCTGTAAATCACACACAGTAGATGTTGTAGTTCCAGGTGCTGCTCTTGGAACATCTGCTGCCTACAGATTATGTAATGACAAGCTGCTCTGAGGAGGGGATGAGGCCCACTCAGCCAGAGAGACAGACCTCGGGGAATCAGGGTGCCTGAGAGATCACACAGCCACTTTCACTCTGCAGCATGACAGGTGTGACAGGACAACTGCAGGCTGTCGCCTCAGCCGGACACCTGCTGTTCTTGTCTCATTAATTATGCAGCAGCAGACACAGTTGTGCCACGTTAGGCGGGTGGCTTGATGAGGAAGCCCCAGATCTCTCAAGAGGGTTTATGTATGGCTAGCCATTACTTATTCATGCGCTCGGTTGGTCAGAGACAGTTATGGTGGCCTATTAGTTCTGTCACACTCCCAGACACTGCTCATATTCTGACCACACAGCTCAGATTTAACAGTATTGCTTTGTGGATATCAGACTGAACTCTGGCAGCTGCTTTAATAACATGTTGCAGCACAGCATTAGAAGATTCCATACAACAGGAGGAGACAAGCCTTAGTCTGCTGCATTCACACTGACTTCTGAATACGCAGTGACTCACCACATATTTTTCTCGTGACTTGCCTTAAACAAGCTTCCCTGCAGTTGCATGTTCTTACTAGAGCCCTGAAACTCTAAAAAACATCAGACTCTTCAGTGTCAGGTTCTGGTAAAGCGATTAGACATAGTATTTACTGTTAAACATTTGGATGTATTTAAATAGATTGCAGTTTGGTTTTTAGATTTCCTCTCCAAATCTGTTGTCAGTTGTAAGTATAAAACTTCCCTGCACTCGTTCTTCCACATGAATACATTTAACCCCATGCCTCTGTGAGACAACTTCCTGTACTTCTCAAAATAAAGGAAGTTGTGTGTAGGCCAAATACACTGTCCTTTTCAACTGGAGTTTGTGCTTTGGAAATATCTGTCAACACATCTTTTAACTTTATAATTAACTAACATCCTCACTAATTATTGTTTTTATCACAATCTCTATTGTCCGTTGTGATGGGACACATGCTAAGAATTTAGTTAAAGCCGTGATTTGTTCAGACATTAGTTCTGGGATGAAGCTAACACAATCTAGGTTTTCTTAGGCACACTGCATGGCATAGAGCTTCATGCATGTATAGCACGGAAATGTGCTTTTTGGTCATGCCACTAACATCAAAGGCACAATCAAAGGTGCCTTTAAGTGTGACAGCGTCAGTTAGGATAGGAAATAAGCCTTTTGTCACAGTGATACAAATACAGCTCTGAACAGCTCTGATTTGTGCTTTCCTTTCATGTCTGCTGGGGATCACAGAGCTCAAAATGACATTTAACCTTTTCACATGGTGAGACCCAAAAGGTCAGAGTTTAAACCCAGACCAGGTTCATGTTCAGTATAATTATAGATCTATGTATCCAAGGTTTTGTAGATATTGCAGGTCACAGAGGCAAGAGAGCAGAATTTATTCCACTACGGTGTTCATTTTTAGTGCATGCTTAACAGGATAAGACACGCTGCAATATCAGTTTTAACTTTGGCTTTGCACCGACCATGCACAAGAACTTGAATGCTCCCATGTTATTGTAGGGATTATAGGCTCTTGATAACACATTTAAAAATGGCTTCCTTGTTTATCATAGACTTGCCTGGTTATCAGCAAAAGTCTGTGAAAATGAAAACAACCGAATTTCATTTCCTGTTTTTACTTAGAATGGAATTTGTGGCTGTTGCTGCATGAACATACCTTGCTAGGTAGCTGAGACGGTAGGAAACATCGTCTGAACTTGTCAGAAATTTGAAAAATTCCACAGATGAGGCTTATGAAACAGCACTAATTAATGTAGGGTGGACTATCGGTATGTGTATGCACATACAATATATGCAAGCCTCATTCAGTCTCTGGAACTTTTTTCAAGAGCTTAAAATGTAAATTGTGCATGATTCAGCTCAGCAATAAATAGGACAACTGAATGAAGGTTGCGTGTTACACCCACGGGTTCCTCTGTGTCGGTGCACAGCATGGAAAGGAAAGGAAGCAGCCAGCGACAAAAGGAACAGAGAAAGTATCATAAATAGCAGAGACGGAAGTTACACTTCAAAAACTTTGAACAAGGCTTTGTCTTGATAGCTTCCACCGAACCATTTGGAGCTGTAAACATACACACATACATCTCCAAGTAGTTATCCATTTTAATTAAAGGGAGATTAAACTATTCTCATGCTAAGCCTGAATGGCCTAATTCATTGAGCAGTGTAGCTTTAGTCGCCTTATTTCATAACAAGGTTTTGTAGCACACTTCAGGTTCAACGAGAGTTTAGCAGCCACACACTCTGTTGTGATGTTGTGGTGTGATCCCAAATGCAAACAGTGTACCTGCACACCTTTGCAAAAAGATCTGCATGAAATTCCCTACAATATACTTCCAGTGCAGACAAGCTGTAGCTGGGTGTGGCACAGGGAGGATTGACAGCTAAGCACATTCCTCAGGCAGTTTTCATCAAGTTGTCTGAATCCACCACAAGTTCAGTGTGTCTCTATCAGTTGAGCTGTAGAAGAATTTTTGGTGCCCTGAGAACATAAATATCTCATCACTTGTGGAGCTAAAGATTTATTATTTGTTTTCTTTCATTACTCCCTGAGAATGGAGGGTCCACGGGATAAAGGAGGTTTGTAATTGACCTCCAGTCATTTTCTCTAAGCTGCTTACAAACATGGGTTGCATATTCTGCAATGAGAAGGCCTCAACCTGAATGGAGCCTGCTCTGATACGCACCAGACCTTTCCAGACTGAAGTTTTTTTTAAGTAAGATGGCACTGTGATTGCTGGTTAACTTTTGCTCCGAGCAGTAAGTCACTGCTGCTCTTAAAACCACATCCTGTAGAACACCTCGGCAACTAGTGTCTGACAAATTCAACACAAAAACAAGGTCCGATAATAAATAGGGACTGTAAATTGCACACAGCGAGATTTTACGTCAGTGCATGATTACAGTTTATAATGTCAACATCATTGAAAGCTATAATTTCGATGGTCATAATCTGTTTTTGGTGACCTTTCATGTATAGGGAAACAATTTCCCACAAGGGCTTCAAAAAACTTTAAAAATGTCAAACTTTCATGCTTTCACTCTAATAATGATTTTATTTAAGAATGAGCTGAAATTCTCCAAAATATACTCAAGGATAGGCCTTTACATGTGCTCAAAAATCATTTCTCAAATGCATTAATTATTATTTTTAACAGACAGACAGTACAATATGCAATAAGTGATGTAGCAGTACCACCTTATGCGTGTATTACTGGTAAATGTGCTATGTGAATGACTGAATAAGTGGGAAAGAGAGCTCTGAGGATTAGTCAGGGGCATTACGGTACACTGGTATGATGATGTATACTCAGCAGAGATACTTTCTTTCAGAGTGGTTCAGTATCACAATAGTGAATATTTCCTGTTTTGCAAGAGGCAGAAGTCTGATTACACCACACAGCTCAATGGTCACTGCTGCAACTAAGTTTTAACCTCTGGACCGATACAGAGGCTTTGTCTTGTATCAAGGGGGAAGTCAGCTCTTTCATTTCCTGTCGTGTATAATAAGACCACAACATTTCTCTGACTTAACCTGGGACTATGACAAAGCCAAAACCACATAAACTTGTGTGGTAAGCATAGGGTCTATAACTAAATAAGACACACAGGCTAGACTGCTATGCTAGATAAAAGCACCAATATAAAAAATAAAAAAACCTCTGGTCCCACCTCTTTATTCATTCGCCCGTTGGCGCAGTAACTGTGCCAACGTTAGTAACTGTGTGTCCCTGTAGAGGTCATGCTGCATTAATTTCAAACTCAGGGGCAGTGTTGCCTGCTTTGCAGAGTGAAAGGACCACTTCACCCACCATCTGAGCAAAGGACAAGCCCTCAGGTTGCAGCAGTTGATTTCCACATCTACACACTTCTCTGTCTGCGCAATGCTGTCGTTGTTATTTTCAATCTGCTCAAGCTCATATTAAGAGAAAGACACACTGTTCATGTTTTTGTGTAGAATTTAACCAAACATGGACCAAATCTCTGTCTTGATAAATACATGTAATTTCAAGACGAGGTTCACATGTCTGTGCCTTTTGCAATAGAAATCTCTCTGTCACTCCTTGCCATAGAAGTCAGTGGAAATTTTAAAGTTTATGTCCTGAATGCTTCTGACAAACGCGTGCAAGGCTGTATTTGAGGCTACATAACTGAGCCTTACATTTCCACTGTCATTACCCACCGGCCTAAATAGTCTCAAATCATGTGATTACTATTCTCTCTCTCTCTCTCTCTCTCTCTCTCTGTCTCTCTCTGTCTGTCTGTCCTCTACACACAGACAGTCTGCTAACCAAAACACGTCTCTCACTTCATACTTAACCCTCTCACTTCCTGTCTCTTTCTCACATAAGATTACTGTGATCATGTGATCATGTACCATGCAGAAGATAGCTTAAAACCTCACCTTGGTCTCAGTATGCAAAGTGCAATGGTAAGTGTATTGATGCTGTTTTAGATATAGACGATTTCTGTCAGTGCACACAAAGCCACATGGGTAGATATTGGCATTGGAAATGTGTCAAAGACATACTCCAGACATGCTCCCAGCTGGGGAGGTCCTCCTCTCAGCAGGGTAACTCTCCTCCAGATGAAAGCTTTGATGCACATGTCACATTGAATCACATTGCACCGCATCTCTCTCAGTGCACCCAAGAAACATCTGCTTAACTAATCAGATGAGCTCTCCAATGGCCTAATCTGGTCTGGTGACTCAATTCAGGAGAAGGCAATGTGAAGTACACTGTGTACACTGTGCAGGTCTCACTTTAAAGAATATATTTGGTACGCTTCACTCTGGGCTGTCTTAACATGTTGATATCCATCATTTACAACCGCACATAGCAAAATCTCACCGCTGGCTATAGTGACAAGAAACTTACCACTCTGCTGCAGCTATTCTCAAGCCTTCAACATAATCAATTTAGGAACATTTTTCAGCCTCAAAAACCATTACAAATGAAGACTGGAAACTCACAGCACAATCAGATATGTTTTATTCTATAATAATAATTGCCAAACCCCCAAAATGGTTCCAAATAATATTTTTTAGCAAGCTTTATTTAGCATTGACAATAATACATTGCCTTGCATAAATGCACACCATGCCACCTACTAATGTTTGGGGGGAAAAAAAATCTAGGGCATGTATCATTTTGTTATCCATTATTTTATCTCGACAAGATTAACAAACTGGTCTTGGAACTTTAATTTGTATTCAAGTTTAATGTTATTTTTTCCCATTACTTAATTTTCATACTCAATTAATCAATTAGTGCATCCTTGCTAACTAATCATTTTGGTTTAGGCTCCATTGCCTTTTCAGCAACTTCATTGTGCTGTATTTGTCCCCTCTGCCTCAAATCTGAAGGGTGGTACAAGTCTAACTTCTGGGAATATCTTTGCATGACAACTAATCTGGGGTGTTGTTGGATTGGCCAGCTCACACCCTCATCTTTTGTGCCTTCCAATGACACAATAGCAGGGGTGTTTTTTTCCCAGAATGGATATGATAATGAAGACAATGATGAATAGTCTTTTCCTCGGTATACTCTGAATTAGGAATATAAAGAAGCTGAGCACTCCTAGATGGATGAATGAACACTTTTTCCCAGCATCTGCCTCACATCAAATACATAGGCCCAGTGGTGAAAATAAACTAAACCTTTTTTCATATGGATCAGTAAACACTGATTTTTTGATTGAATGTTATATGTGTGCTATTATATTCCAGTTAATTTTTCCGCAATTAAACGCCATGACTAAGCTGTAATGTACAAGTGTGGTTCATGAGAAATTTCATGTGGTTTTGACACTGTTAGCTTATTTTACTCATGTGAAAATTCTCTTCTTCAAAATGTATATATGCCAGTTTAGCAGTCATTCAGTGTCATTAATCAAGCCCAAGGTGACTGAAGCAAATGCAAACAGCACTGCAAAACAACAAGAGGCACTTCCCCTTTGGCGCCATTGGCATTTGGTTTGCATAGATGGCTAAATTAAAGTTTAAACGAGTTAATTATTCATTTCATGTCACTTTGTTTTTTTCCAGTCATGCTTCCATTAGTGGCCCTGGACAGATGTGTCTCCCCAGCCTGAACAGTAAAGCTCTGCGGGAGATTGAGAGATATATGCTCCCAAATTAGTGACCGTGCTGCTATCTAACAATCTGACAAACTGATTCCATTGATTCATTTAACCAGAGCTGATTTACAGAGCATACATTGCTACATCCACAGCAAATCACACAACTGTATTAGGAAACCTGCCAAGAGTGTTTTCTCTTTTCACATGGCCAGTAGAATCAGGAATAGCTTTGGGTGTTGTGAGTACTCAGTGCAAACTTGTCTTTTCCCATGAAAAAAAGATCAAGATAGAAACATCCTCCTGTGTAGCACAAACAAACAGCTACTGGGATTTCCAAAGAGTTCCTTGTTGCATTGCTCCCAGAAAACACTCCTACAAAACGCTGTTGTGTTTTAAGGAATTTAAGCAAGGAATTTTGTCTGTTGAAGGAAAAAAACTGTCAATTGAGAGGGTTAAACTTCAAGATGCTGTCATTTGTAGAAAAATATTGCAATAAACTACATGCTGCACCACAGAGCATGCTATGAACATGTACACAGTAATGCATTTGTGTGATTTGTGTGGTTCAAAACAAACAGAATAGCAAGGGTGCGAGCTGCAACACTGTGCCTCAACAGAGATGTGCCTGAACACGATCAGCCTGTTTGGGCAGGTAAATTGTCACTTATACTCCCACTTTTCCCTAAGGGGAAGCATCATGCCTTTTCTTGACTCGCAAGTTGCACTGTGAACCAGTCAAGCAGAAATTCGTTCACTTGACCTTTCAGATAAATGGAGTTCCCCTGTCCTATTTCTCTCACCAGTCTTTCCCATCTGATTAGCTCACCCATTCATTATTGTGAAACATTTGTGGCTAGCTTCGGTGCCAGGCCGTACTCCAAGATATGTGGTGTGCAACAGCTTGCTCTTAGTCGGGCAAGTGAGTGCATGTATACTGCTAAAAAAACAAAGAGACACTTACTATGTTTTGTTTGCAGCTTTGTATGATTTTACTCTGCAGTCACAAACCAGCCTGTCTGTCATTGTTCAAGTACATGACATGTTTATTACAGTGATAGTAAAACCAGATAACATTATTGGGCATGTTACAGTTAGAATTAATGTTTTTTTTGTTTTGTTTTGTTTGAGTATTTATTGAAATCAGAGCTGTAAGGGGATAGAAAGAAATCAAATGTGATGTCAAAAGAGGTCACAGTTATTGGCAAGACCTGTAATGATCACGTAACTTCCCGACAGTGAACAATTAAAATGTGCCAAATAGCAAATCTGCACTTGCACACTGTCAAGAGGTAAAAAGAAGCACAAGCAAATTCTTAAAATTAATCTCAATCACTTGCACTGGTGATTATGGTCAGTAATTATTTGCCCTAACAACAATGTGCCATAGTGAAATCATGTAATGAGAGCTCAGTGGGTTTTGAACTCCAAACAAAGCTGTGGTCTCTTCATTAATCAGAAAATGTGTTGAAAGCTAAAGGCACCTTTCTGCTACCATGGAAACAGAGCATGAGAAACATGGATCTGAGTATTCAACTTTAAGGCTGAACATGAGATGGGAGGAAGACACACACACAGAGAGTGGTACTTCACTGTACTGCTGCTTGCAGCTGGTAGATACTGTAACTTCCTCTTGCTTGCAATAATAATAACCTGTAAGAACTGAGCCTTCTTTCTCTGTTTCCTTTCAGCATTTCCTGTGCAAAGAACCTGATGTGTTCAGAGTATGATGTTACATGAATGAGTCTGCTACAAATATGAAGGGGTGCTTATTAAAATGCTATTTTTAGAGCATTGGATTTTACCACATTTACTTGCACAAACATTCATCTTGAATACATCTTCTATCCACATTGAGATTTTTTACATTACTCTGATGTAGTTTAATATATGGTATGTGTGGTATATATGTAATTCATTGCTAAATTTTATTTCTATAACGTGCCCTCAAGATCCTCAGCCCACACTTGCTTACAAGGACAGGCATATTTCATAGTGACGTATTGATGTAGCAAACATTTTTTCAAAACACACACAGGCATCACATAAAGTTCATGCTGCTTTGCCCGGGCATTACAGATAACATCAGTTACATATTTTCACCCTGTTCTGGAGCATATCTCAAGTCTTTTGTACCTGTCTCACCAAAACAAATTAGCAGACATAGATACCCAGTTTGCTACAAAGTTCCTACCTCACAAAGAAGGAGTCAATATTTTTTGGTTTCTCCCAAATGACAAGCAGACAGTTTATTTCCTGCTCTGGTTGGATTCTGTCACACAGTTGTCCTGAATAGTGCGGCATATTCATTTTGTAGGTTTATAGCATGTATCAACATAATGTGTTTCTTTGGAAATACAGAAGATTTTTTTTTTCAAGATCCTGCATATCACACTTTAGTTTCCCACTCATTGTAAATAATACAGTGTAGTTACCGACACAGGCTACTTCTCTGTAACAGTGGCACTTCATCTATACATCCATAGGACGACTCATGGCCGTCTGTGTTCTTCATGGAGAGCTGCAGTCATACAGCCACACTCAGTCTAGATGGTGCCCGTCACAACACTGGCAGATGGCCTCTTAGTGCCATGGGCCAACTTCAGCACAATCACCCTTTAGTGAGCCTGTCATTTGCATCCCTTTTCATGGACAGACTGACACCCTACAGAATGGACACAACATGATGCGGTATAGTAAGAACATTAACATTTGAAGCATTTATAGCTGATGTTTTAACAAGCTGCTTAGGAGTAAGCAGGTAGGGGGTGCAATATCTTGCTCAAGGACACTTTGGCATGGTATATGACGGCAAACTAGATATGGAACAATCTTTAACAACTAATTGCTGGACAAAATTTATTAAAAAGTAGACTAAGGAGGGCGTTTGGGGAGGGCTGAGGAGGGATAGTAGTGTCTCTGCCTTGCACGATGACATCTTGCAGTGTGGAGTATTGGCTAATGTGCTCCCCTCACCCTCTGTACTTACGTATTGTTGTAGGACACTGAGAATCTGTTGTGTGACTAAACTGTGCATAAGGATCATAAGGGCTGGAGAGTGGGGCTGGCATCACAGATGTGTGTAACTGTGCCACCATTCAGACAATTAAAAAGGCCAAATGAATAGAGGGTTCTCAGTAACACATTCCAACTCTGAATATATTACTGACCGACAATGAATGATCTTATGCTGAAAAAATTACTATACTGTAGCTTATTTACTTTATACATCTAGCAAAGTGGTGCTGGAGATCCTACTAGGGGGATTTCCATTTTGTGGCTTTGTGTTGCTTCCGTCAAATGGCACATGGATATTTTTCCAAACTAAAAATGACTTTAGGATTAAATAGAGCCTGGGAAGTGCATATGTGAACTTGCACCCCTCCCTTTGCAGAGCCTATTGTTGTTGTTCAGCACAGCTGTTGTGTTCTGTGGACACACTGCAGGCCTGGAAGTCGGTTATGTAACCCCTCCCTACACACACACACACACACACACACATACACACACCCTCCCCTCCCTTTCTCTGTCCTCTCCACATACATCATATTCTCACTGTTTGTAACAGTGACAGGGTAACATGGGTGTTGCGAATCCACAGCTTCACAGATGTCAGCTTCATGGCTACAACTTACTCAGAAGAGATCCTGCACTCAACAAAACTGCAGTTTTCCCTTCAGCTAGGAAGCTACCCTGCTTTTGTCTTATTGTATAGTATATCACAATGCACGGCCTTCAGGCAACTTGCCACAGTCAGTGTCAACCTGCTCAGGCTTTCAGACTGTGCTCTTGTCACCTCCTATTGCTATACAGGGCAACGGGGAAAGGCCCAGCTGGCAGAGGACACAGGAAAGCCTCAGCAGCCTCCTGAGCTTCACATTCTGGCTGTAACTGGTAACACATTCTTTGTGTTACCAGTTACAGCTACATACATGTTTTCTGTTCACTTCTTTTCTAACATAATCTATCAAAGGAGTACACAGTGAACCGCTGTTGCATACATTTTGGAACAATGCAGAGGAAAACACAGTTGCTAATAACATCTTGGACTCAGCAACGAAAAATCAGTATCTGTATCTCTGACACCGTGGAACTGTGGAGCAGTAGCAGCAGTGTCCTCAACCATGACGCGACACTTGAGGTGTATTTGTGAATCAAGGGCCTTCTCCTCAGGCAGGGAGTTTCTCACAGGTGTTCTCATTCACCTTACTGTGAGAAATTGCTATAGATATAGCTGGAGGCAGACTGAGGAGGAATCAGGGATTGCTCCTGATCTGATCATGCGGTACAAGGGCTTGGTGCAGGTGCAAGTAAGGAAGTTTTGCACTCTATTATACAGGCCTCGACAGGACTGCACGGCTAGTACAGTTTTAAGGAAGGTTGTGTCAGGAACGCCTATTTTTTCTAGACGAGGCAAGAGGAGGCAAAGACTAGCTTGGCTTCTGGAGTAGACGGAGGTTAACTATGCCAGATTGCACCACTCCATATTGCAGTTAAGCAAAGCAACTGTCATTCCAGGGAGGGAGCACATGCGTTGACTTGCCCTAGTCATGCTCAGATGATTTGATTAGGTGGGAATTTAATAGCTTGATGAGACAGAATCATTGTCTAAGGCATAAACAGCATTCACACATTATAAAACAATCAGGATAATGACCACATACCATATTCTCATCTGGAAGAATTGTGACACTTCTTTTCATTTTGAGACTTTATGTTAAACTATATTGTTACCGGTGACTGTGTTCAATGCTGGTTTGGGCTGTGAGCATGTGATTATTGAACTGAATACCCAGGCAAACAGTACGAAAAGACAGGAAACTATTAACAGGAAACCATAAACTAAGTATAGCCTATTATATCCAATATTTTTGATTTTTGCTATTGAAAGACCAGTTTGGACCAGTAGCCACATGCAGTGTTCCAGATATTGACAGAGACCCTAGATTTGGTTCTGAGGAATTCTGGATTTGTACACTTGCCAAATTATATAAACCTGTAGTATTTTAGTCTTGACCCCAGTGGGTGTTGCCACTACCAGACCAACTCCAAGGGGAGTATTGTTAACTGGAGCAAACTGTTAAGCTGTTACTGTGAGGATTGCTGTGGGTGCTTTTCTAGGTCAGTTGGTGAGTACACACTGTGCCAGCACCGGCTGCACAGGAGACAGAGGCAAGTCTACTCATCCACTTAAGCTGCATTTTCACCGCTGGAACTTTCCTGCAGTAGAAAGGACTGGGAACCTTTTGAGGAACTCACTGCATTTCCACCACAGGGACCAGCATCTAAATTAAGTCTCAGAGACAATATTGTCAAGTACTTGTAACATTTAATTTTAACTGCAGCTACAGACCAGATCTCTCGCTCATTGTCAACTGATGTCATACTAGTAACTTACTCAAAGGCTAACAAAACCTGATGTTGACCCCCCCACTCCCACAACATGTAGGCTGGAGACTCATGCATTTATACTCAAAGGCCCTAGGACTAAGTTCCAGTGGAAACACGACTGCTTACATGTCACAAGGTACACTTCTTAATTTAGTTTAACAGTCAGAGTTCTTGCATTTTAGGATGTCAACTTATGTGCCAGGTATGTGATTCTTGTGAAATTAGAGAGGAAATAAGATTAAGCGCAAACTGCAGAGGAAATGAGTATAAATGTAAGATTTAAGTCATGCAAGTATCAAACCAATAACACACACCACATGCACAATGTAGAGTTTTTATTTGCATATCAAAACAAACTTTTGCATGCTATTATATTTAAGCCATACAAAGAAAAAAAACAAAAACTGTTGGCTTTGTGAGCATTTTGCAAGTGGCCAGGGTAGGGCTACACTTTCTAACAAGTGTAGATCCCTCAGTTGTTCAGTCACACTCCTGCTCTCGGACACACTGAGTTGAAGGAATTGCAGACACAGGAACAAGCTGACCAAGAACCCATGCTGATGTCAAGCCATATTTCTTCTACAGACTGCCACTCCATAGTTCTTGTCTTGCTGTAGAGGGGTGTGTGGAAGTGGGTAAGGTTGTACAATCATTGCTTCTGCCCAATTTTACTAATACAATTTGTACAGCTTAAGAAAAGGTGGAAAAAGGCAATGGTTGCGGAATGTACATAGCACAGGAGGATGGTCTTCCATGATTATGCAGACTTCTCCTGTTCAATTGCTGTGAAAAAAAAGAAATGGAGTGGTTCAGGTCTGTGGGCCTATGCAGAACAGCAGTTTGAAATGATATTTCTGGACTTTAATGCAAGTGTATTAAACCTCAGTATGGTACTCACTCTCTTTGGTGGGCAAGGTGTTTTTCTCTTGCGTCTCAGTCTTCTTCAACTTGGACTTGTCAAAGCTCTGCACTTCCGAAATGTCAGGTTTGTCACCCATATCTGCAGGGGCTCTACAAAGACAAGACAATCGAGCCTTTTAATGCAAAGTTAGTTGTCCTGGGGTAAACGTTCATTTAATTCCACCATGTTCTAATTTAGCATGCAGCAATTGAGGTCAAAATAAAAATAGTTGGTGTGCATATGACAATTATGCAAATGGATGGTTTAAGTTTTAAATGAAGGCTATGCTGCATGGCCAATGCTGCTCGCTTGTGCATGTGTTTCAGCAGCTAACAGTTATCTCCTGGAGAGAAGCTTTGTGTGAATTTCTCCAAGCCCTCTGAACGACGAGGAACCACCGCCCTGTTTGGCAGCATCTCAAGAGACACACACTGCTTTAGCCATTATGGCAAGCCCCCCCGTCGCTCTCACTCTCAGCACATGTTAACACCCAACACGCGGCACCTACGGTAGATTAAATTTGAGCATTTTCAGTCTGTCTCTTCGTGCCATATTGCTACAGCATTTGTCTCGTTACACTGGCCTATAGAGAACGAAGCAGTGTCACTTGGTGCACCCATTTGCCAAGTGATTGTGCAACATTTTTTTAAAAAGGAAGGATGAACAACATTGTCAAGGTGACTTATAATGGTTCTTGACATAAATTAAAAACATCCGATAATGTTTGGTGTTGAACTATACAAATCTGGACGCGATGACGAGAACAGTGGTAACCTCATAACAATCATAATAAAAAAAAAGCCTTCTCGACAGTGAGATTTAGATATAAGCGGTCTTAAATGTAGGCTGCTTGTAAATGCAACATGCAAAATAAATACACTCACCAAAGGTGTCGTCTACTCAGAGAGAAGTTGCAAGTTGCGTCCTGGTCGCAGCAGTGGAGTGTAACCTGCAATCCTTCCTCAAACAATAAATACTGCGCAGTATGCAAATAACACCGTGACGTCACTCTCCATTTTTAAACGTGCATTTGAACATATTTTACATTACGTGCAATGGAAAAGCACTGAAATATCAAAATCAAATATCAGAAGCTCGATTTATCATATTTTGTGCAGACTTGGTATTTACATGGGAAAACTAAATAAATAGATTAAGCCACTCCCACGGCCAGCTGCAGTGGATTAGATTAAAAGAGCAACGGTATTTTTTCTCTTTGTAGAAAATGTATGTATCATACAGGTTCCCAAGTGTTATGTCAGTGACATAATGCATAAGATATTAAATTAAAAAGTACTTCACAGGCTCATCTTGCATTAGTGCCATATGGAAGTTGAATCAGTGATGACACCATGTGGATGCATATAGTAATACAGTGGTTCCCAAACCAGTCCTCAAGGACCTCCTGTCCTGCAGGTTTCACACTTGATCCATTTAAAGGCTTCATGCTGATTGGTTGAAACAGATCGACCTGAACAGGGTGTGCCTGAAGGTGCATGGGCCTTAATTGGGTCAGGTGTGCAAGAGTAGAGCTGGAACAAAAACCTGCAGGACAGGGGGGCCTTGACGACTGGTTTGGGAACCACTGAAGTAATATTACCCAGGACCATCCTAATGCTTTTTCCAAAAGTAAAGAATTTTAGGTGCATTTTGTTGACTGGAGCCTGTACACTGGTATACATATCATAGAAACATGCAGTGGGGGCTTGAGTTGTTAAAGTATGTCTGGGTTCAGGACATATATGTTGCATTAGGCTTATGTTTTGTGAATCTGAAATATCACACCCCCTCCATTTTTTTAATAACAGCAAACTTATATTCCACAATGTAGTCTAAAGAGAATGTAAAATGGCAGGTATCTTTGTTGAAAAATGAATAAACAGACCATTTTTCTTCCTTCTTAAATAGATGGGCCTTTTTGGGTGTAACTTCTGCAACACTTGAAAATATGGTCTAGTATCAATGAAAACCAAGAACAGTTTGCAGCATTTGAAAAGAAGTAGTTTATTTGTATACTGTAGCCTACATACACAGGTCATAAGAAAATAAACATCATGTTAATTGGGCTTATCACCAAAAACAATGAAATGATTTCCTTACAGTTGATTTAATGACTTGAATACAGCATGATGCTTTTATTGTCTACAAAGAAAACGTATAGCCTATAATATTTACAAAAGTTAAAGATAGTCTGCAGTGGTCTTTGCCTCAGACTGTTTTAGCCTTGTATGCATGCCACGACCCATGCTTGTACGCAAGTCTGGTCGGTTTCACAAGGCTGCTGGTTTACTTGCTGGCAAAGTATTTTGAGTAGATCTTTGAGTACATCACTTGGTTGTCTACTAGGATAACATTCTTCAGATTTTGCCAGAACCAGGGCTCTGCAGCTGCTGTTCTGGGCCACTCGACAACAGTTTTCCCACACAGCCTCCTCCTCAGGCGCAGGAAGTGTGAGTGCTGGAGCACAGGCTCAAGCATCAACAGCACAATCACATCCACATTCTCCTCCAAAAGTCTTTGGTGGGCCAGGTACATTGCTAGCCTGAAAGCCCCGGTCTTAATATAGGCCTCTGTTAAGACAAACAGGGTCTTGCGGCTGTATTGAATGCTCTGAGTGAGGTTGTCTATCAGTGGGACTCCAGGGGGCCAGTCCCTCTCCTCCAGGCACAGAGGAATATGCTTCTCTTTATCCTCCTCCAGTTTCACTCGCAGGTGCTCCATCACCCACTCTGAGACCTGTGGGTCTCTGGTGTCATAAGTTACAAAAGCTTCATAAACATTTTCTGATGAGTGCAACGAATGATAGCCCTTTAGTTTAGCCCTCAGGTAGTACAGGACATAGGAAGCATCCCAGTAAAATAAGTGAGCTACTGTTGCCATAAACATAGTAATAATAATAAGGGAACTTGAGAAAATGAAGATTTTAAATGCAACACTGTCATTTACACACTCATTAATGTCAAAGAATATCATGATGTCACCTTTTCTGTTTGCTGGTGTGTCACATTTCACCTGAGTGGTCAGTCTAGGGATCGTTACATGATTGCTATCGCCACCAATCCATACAATAAAGTCTAGTAAATCACAGGTACAATGAAAGGGGTTATGCTGCAAGAATAAAGTTTCAATGTGATTGTCAGTTAAGGTAGATTGATTGATAGTAGTCAATTTGTTGAAGCTAAGGTGCAGCGTCTTAAGGCTTTTTGCACCGTTTAAAAGTCCATTTGACAAGTGGAAAATATTATTATGACTCAAATCCAGCGTAGTCAAAGTATGAGTGAAGTTTGAAATTATTTCTGGTACATGAGATAAGGAATTGGAGCTTAGATCTAGAATCTTAAGCTTTTTAAAATTTGTCAGTTGACACCAGTCAAAATCACTCAGTAAATTATGACGTAGGCGTAGTATGGTGAGGCTGTGTGGCAAATTTTCATAAACTCTTGTAGATATGCGCTTGATGTAGTTGAACGATATATCTAAAATAGTCAAATTAACAAGATTCGTGAAAAGCCTGTCATATGAACCATCCCTTTCTTTCCACAGAGTTCCAAGATTATTGTATTTAAACTGAAGCTCGCTCAATGATTTGCTCCACATCTTCTTAGTTGTTAATGTTGAAATGGAATTGTAACTCATATTTAATACTCTTAAAACAGGCAGATTTTTTAAAAAGTTTAAATTATGTGTTACGCCATATGCTTTAAAGTAGTGGTTATTGTAACTAAGGTCTAGTACTTCTAGTTTCTTTAATTCCTTGAAAGCATAATCATAAGCCAGATCAATCTTGTTGAATGAAAGGTCCAAGTATAACAAATTAGGCAGTGATGAGAATTCTGTTCCATTAAGCGCTGCTGAAAATCCATTTCTTGACAGGTTGAGACATGCAATGTCCCCATAGCCATCAAACTGCATTGGAGAAATGAAAAAGAGATTATTTGAACTGAGGATGAGCACACGTCCAGAGTCAAAGCACTCTTGTTTGACAAGGCTGTGTGATACCTCGTAAGAGAAGTCTTTTGGATGGGGTTTTATGAATGGTGAAATAGAAAGGTCTGACTTCAGATTGCAGCCTTGATGAGGATGAGGAGTACTGTTCACTGAAATGGGATACAGTCTATTCTCTGCTAGGTATATCATTTTGAGGTGGGAGAATTTTCTGAATATGGTGGAATTAGAGTGAACAATAAAGTTAGTCCCTAAGTTCAGTGAAGACAGATTTTTGAGCTCATACAGTGGTTTGAGAGTATCTGATGCAATTTCTTGGAAGACCAAAGCCTCTAAATGCAAAGTCTTAAGTGACACTAGCTTTGAAAAATTTCCTGAAAGATTTATTGTTTGAGGGTAGGTTTTTTCACCAAAATTGAATGACAGATCCAATTTCTCTAGCCTTGTGAGGTAGCTTAAAAACTTCACCTCACCAACAATAGCATTTTCTAAAAGATTAAATGAGAGGAACAACTGCCTAAGATTGACCAGACTCTCAAACCAAGTGGTCTCAATAATTTTCAGTGAGTTCCCTCCTAAATGCAGTGACTCCAGCTGTGTGAGATTGGCAAATGCACGAGGATGGATGCTAAGAGAAATGTTAGGGCAAGGAACACAAGGGTATGGAGCATTTCCACATCTTGGACAGTTCCCCTGCAGTTTAAGTGTGTTTAAGTTTGGTAGCCCATGGAAATCATACTCAGAGATGTATTGGATTCTGTTAGATTTAAGCTCTAATGTTTCCAGTGATGTTGGTAATCCTTTTGGAACTTGAGTTAAATTGTTAAAGGACAACTCCAGAACTTGCAGTCGGGTCAGGACTGAAAAAGTGTCATCCGTAATAACTACGGATTCCCCACAAGGATTCCAGAAATAGCAATTTTTGGACATCCGCAGTTCGGTCACGTTCATTACACTCGTAAAGTTCCTTTTATCCAACGACACAATCTTGTTATAGTTTAGCTCAAGTATTCCCAGACTAAGAGGGAGATTCCTGGGAACTTCCCTCAAACGATTGCCACTCAGTTTCAGTTCATGCAGCTTTGTCAGATTTTTGAAAGCATCCTCAGCGATAGATTTCAGCCCATGCTTCGTGTTTACCCAGTTGAGACTGAGCCAAGTCAGATTAACCAGATGAGAAAATGCATCAGCTGATATATTCTGAATGTAATTTTCTGATAAGTTCAGCTCAGTTGCATTACTTGTTATCCCTTTAGGCACTCCATCGAGACGCCGCCCCCTACAGTCAAATATGACCTCAGAGTTGTTATTGGCTTTGACATCACATGGAAACTGTGGTGACATCCATCTAGGCCTGCATGCAGCAGGCTGGATCCCACAATTGCAACACAGAGACAATAGCACCAAGTGCAGCCAGCTGGTGGCAGTCTGTTCATAAAAAAAAAAAAAACAAGTTGGCAAACTGTAGTCACTTTCACTTAAATAATGTCATAGTTTTGTATTATGTTATGTATTTGGCAATAACAATAATAAAACTGCTAGATTCAAAAAGAAGCATCCAGTATTTGCAGTAATTGAAAGAAATACAAATAGGTTCTAGTATTACATTAGAAACTGCATTATGTTGAGTAGCCTATTGGGATTTAATAATGAAAAGCAGTAGAAATCCATCTGATGTAATCATTCCATAAAATCTTTGAGCACACTGTATTTAGAACTATGCTAAAACTAAACTGAATCAAATTGTCATTAAACAGTATGAGCAATCAAACATTTTTGGACCCAGAACTGTTAGATGAAATGAAATATTTAATGGTAAACTGTCTCAGCATTAGCATTGTGAAAAATAAACATAATAGAGACAGATTTGAAACATCCAGATTTGGATTATAGTACATGCTTTTTTTTAAGTAAGACAGTAACATCTGCTCATCGCAAAAATGAAAGCTTGATTAAAATGAACCAAAATGTATTATTTTGTACACAATAAATTCATCTATGTTTCTATGATCTACAATACACTGAGCAAAGCAAAATTTAAATTTTTAATATAATTTAAATATGTTCAGTCAAACTTACCATTGTACTGTACATGTATTGATTCCTTATAATCCTTGAAAGACTACCTTGGAAAGAGACAGCCACGTTGCATTCGATGAAATTTAATTAATAACAAAGTCTTTCTAAAGATCTAGGTCTGCTTTGCGTGTCAGTGCACGTCATGCCAACCATTCAAGCTCACCCTATCTCTGTGCCTCTTAGCATTAAAACAGTCAAAAAAAAAGTCCCGCTGTGACTGAAATCTAATGTAAAGGAAATGATCTGACAGGTTCCAACAAGCAGGATCTCTGGCAAGAAGTAGTACGTGAATTGGAGAAGTACATGTGTATCACTTCCCTTTTTTGGATTATGTTAGCAATTTCATTGCTTCCCTTTTGGCACCAAATGCTAAAATTATTGATGGTGCTTGAGAGAGAGACTGTGCATTTTAGTTAGTTCTTCTTTGTTGGTTGAGACTTTTGAGCAAATAATAATCACCACACACTTTATATATGTACATTTACATGCAAAGCTATTCACACATTTTAGTTCATATATAATACTCGGTACAGTCTAAAATTAATGAAAGAACTAAATGTCATTCTGTCACCAGCAGAGCTTAGTCTTTGATGTGTCGTTTTAGAGTGTCTCCTTGAAGAGATTACTATATTGTTTGTGACTCTCTGTTGCCAGTACGTTTCTCAGGCTGAACCAAAAGTATGGCTGGGCCTGAGGATTTTTTGGCCACTCCAGCACAGATCGCCTATACAGTCTCTTCCGTAATCTCAGGTACTTTGAATGGCAAGGCACTTTCTCTAAGAAGATCAAGACAATGACATCATTTTTTTCATCCATTAGTCTCTGGTGGGCCATGTAGAATGCTGTCTTGAAGCTGCCGCTTTTTATGTAGTTGTTGGTGAGAATGAACATGGTCCTCTTGCTCTGTTGGATGCTCTGCAAGAGGTTTTCGATCAGGGGGCATCCAGGGATCCAGTCTCGTTCTTCCAGACACAACGTCAGGCGGCGGTCTCCATGGTTCTCCAGATGAACACACAATTCCCTCATCACCCACTCTGATACCGCCGGGTCCGTCTTATCATAAACCACAAAGGCATCATAGGCAGCACTCTGGGAGGACAGGCGTCTGTAGCCTTTGAGCTTGGCCATGCAGAAATGGTAGATGTACCAGACGTCCCAGAGGAAGAGGTGGCTGGAGATGGATAGGGTGAGGAAGCTGAGGGCTAGGGAAGTCATCAGGGTACAGAGGACAATTGACAGGAAGTTGTACTGGCAGGCCAGCACGTCGACTGAGATGACAGCATGACCTCTTTGTGCCCCTGGGGCGGAACAGGTCACTTCTGTGGCCAGTCTAGGGATGGTAACTGTGGTCCTGTTGAGCCATTCGACAAACCAAGTGGCATTACAAGTGCACAGAAATCTGTTTTTGTGTAAGAGCAGCATGTCCATTCTATTAGTAACATCCTCTGGAAAACTAGACTTCTTGATGTATTGAATATGATTGAAACTAATATCCAGATATTTTAAATGGTAGGCATCCTTTAGGAAATCTGGGGAAAGTCTTACAATTTGGTTTTTATGTAAGATGAGTTTCTTGATAGATGTTGTGCAGTTAGAAAGCACACGTGGAACTGTAGTTAGGCTATTACCACTTAGATCTAAGACTTGCAAAGACTGTAGAATGTGTAGTTTCCCCCAAGCAAAAGACTTAAGTTTATTGTCTCTGATGTAGAGCTCAGATAGTTTGTCTGGCAGACCACTGAACACTGGCTCATCAATGAAGTTGAGGTTATTTTGAGAAATATCTAGGACACTCAGATTAACTAATTTTTTGAAATAATTAATATATCTGGTGTCACCGTCTCTCCACAGCATATCTAAGCGGTTATCTCTGAACTCTAATCTCTCCAGAGAAAGACTCTCCATCTCTGTGTTAGTCGAAGTAGAGATCTTATTATGGTTCATCATTAATATCTTAAGATTTGTTAAATTTCTAGTGAAATTAAGCATGTGAGTCAATCCCTCAGACTCAAAATAATGGTTATTGTTACTTATGTCCAAGATGACTAGATTTCTCAGTTCTTGAAATGCGGATGAATAGAGCATGTCCAAGCGATTTGATGAGAAGTCGAGATACTGCAATTTAGTTAGATGAATAAATTCAGAGCCATTCAGACTTTGGCTCATCGCGTTTCCAGATAGATTAAGGCATCTCAGATCGCCAAGATTTAAAAATCTTGAGTGAAGGAAAAATATATTATTTCTGCTTATATCCAAAGTTTTCCCAAACTTACTGCACTGCTTCTTGACAAAGGAATTAACAGTTCCAACTTCTTTATCTTTGTACTTGCAGCTACGTGCATATTCATCATATCTAAAATAATGAATTTCTTTCACTTCACTACCTTGGTACTGTTCATGGCCAGACAACGGAGAACCATGGAAGGGCTCTCCACCAGAGAAGCCAACAGACTCTTGCCCTTCAGAGGGGGAAGATATTTTGTTGTCTGACAGATTGATTATTTTGAAGCTTTTCAGTTCCATCAGAATACTAAGGTTGGTCATTTTAATAAAGTTTGTACCCAAGTCTACAACCTCCAGTTTTGGTAGTGAGGTCAAGGGTTGGATGCTCTGTGAGGTTAGTTGCTGAAACACAAAACCCCTTATTCTGAGAATTTTAAGGGATTTGAGGTGGCTGAAGAAGCGGCTCAATTTCAGTGTTGTAGGGTACCTCTGAAGCTCATAGTTAAATGAAAGGTCCAATTCTTCCAGTTTGGGCAGAGCTCTTGGGAACTTAGTGACTGCTATATTGTTTGCTAAAAAATTTGACGAGAGATCAAGTACCTTTAGCTCTTTCAAGTTGTGAAACCATTCACAGTGTACACCTATCAAAGAGTTACTGTGCATGCGTAGTATCCTCAGTTTTGTCAACATTTTAAAAGCTGCCATGTCGACTTTAAGCTCTGAATTGTTTGGGCATGGGATACAAGGAAATGGGGCATTGTAACAACGGGGACAGTTTCCACTAATATCTAGAATTTCCAAGTTGGTTAAGTTTTGGAAATCCTTTTCAGTGACTTCTGAAATTTTATTGTTATAGAGATACAGCTCTTTCAAACTTGTGGGTAAGTGGGGTGGGATATAGGATAAGTTATTTGACTTAACGGATAGCAATGTCAAATTGTCAAACTGTGAAAATGCACCTGCCTCTATTTCATAGGATACATTGCATGGGTTACGATAATAGCAATTTTGACCGAGGTAAAGGATCTCAACATTTCTGATCTCAGAGAGGTTTTCCTTGGAAATGTAATAAATGTGATTCACTTCCAAGCTGAGCAGGATCAGATTTGAAGGCAGGCCTTTTGGTATGCTGTTGAGCTGATTGCCGTCCAGATACAGTGCTCGCAGATTCTTCAAGCTGGTAAAGGTATTTTCCGTAATTTCCACACTCTTGGTACATATATGATCCTTGGGGCCAATTTTGATGGGCACACAGTTGCACCTCATGTCAATCTCAGTAAGGTTCTCCAGACCGTGGAAGGAGGTGGAGTTTAAATGAGAAATATGGTTGATGGTAAGCGTCAGATTGGTAGTGTCTCCTGGGATGCCCCTCGGTATTTCCTTGAGGCTTCTTTCAGTGCAGTCCACTTTGACAGTACTCCCATTTCTTGTGTCACTAACATCACATGGTAGGGTTTTTGGGTACGTCCTACTAGCTGGTGATATGGAGAACCACAGGCTCAGCAGTGCCACACACATCTGCATGGCGACACAGCCTGTCCTCTGTCAAAAGGGTGTGGGGTAAATGTCACATTACTAAGATATCATAATGGTAATACTCATACATTGTGTTCAACAGGACATAGACCTATCATGAATATCAAAAATCACATGCAGTCTGAGTAAAGCATGTACATGCCACTTCATAACGCAACTAGTGTGAGCTGTTATGAGGGCGTTTTCATTTTCCTTTTCCTTTTATGTAGTTTACTGCCCCTTCATCCATTCTCAACATAATATTTAATAGTATTTCAGTGTACACATGCAATGCCCTATTTAAGTATACATCATTACAGTATGGGAAGGTTATTGTTACTTACCAGGTGGACGAGCATGGTTCATGTGAAAGTTGGTAAAGACGTCTTGGAGTGAGCTCTGCTGTCAGGTTGGATCGAGAGCTAAATAAAATTTGACATTGATGAGCAGTTGCAAGGGGGTGCATTTGGTGGTAAAACGAAAGTACCAGATGGCTGGGTTACTATGTTTACAATACGCCAGCATCACTTCCCTATTATCTCACACACACACATCCAAACTTCCTTGCTTTGATTAGGTCTAAAAATCTTATCTTAACTTATCTTTTCTTATCTTATCTTAACTGTAATTTGCAAAGAAGTGTAAAACAAAAATAGAAACAGATTCATAGAAAATAAATCAAGTATAACTTCCAAATCATGGTCTCTTGCTCTTGGTGTACACTTAAAGGGGTTCACCAGCAACCTGTGGGCAGAGCTATACCTGTTTCATCTCTAGCTATCTTACAGGGGAAAGTGAAAGCCTTGTTTATGTTTAGTAATACAACAACATTGTACTTTCCCACCTGGTAGTCACATGGTGAACACACAAACTGAAAATCAGTTCTGTCTAATATATTGCTTATCACCTGACTGTAACATTGACTAGTTATATTCCTCCCAGACAGCATGAGTCTGTTTGCCATACTGTACACTGAGAGGCCCAATGCTGGAACAAGTACTGTAATTTTAGAAAAAAAGCATATGGTTTTGTCAGACTCCTGTGGTTGCAGTGAAGAGGAACTGAAGAAAAACTTGTTTGTTATTCATATACATACGCATCATGCGACATGTGCCTGTCTACTCAAACACACTCCCTGGTTCCCAACGTGAAACAGGCCATAATCATCATTAATGCAAAAAGCATCACACAGGCTCAAATAAATGGTAAAAAATGAATTATTAAACATAGTTATAAAACCAAACATTGATCAAGCAACTTTTAGTATGAATAATGCAATTTTAAGAACACATTTCTACAGGCTAGCCATTCTGTTAGTCTTTTATACTTTTATACTTACGCCTCAGAGAACAACTGAAAAGTGAAATGATGGCTATGGATTTTCATGTACTCTCAGGGCTGTGCTGTAGGAAATTAAAACCAAAATAAAAGACAAAGAGACAAACAGTTAAGGATATAGTTTTTAAAACTTTTAATGTTTTTTTTAATGATTTTGACAAAAAAAAATCAGTAACATACTTGGTGATCATGTGCAAAGTATTTGTAAAATCAAGGTGATTCCAGCAAATGAAAAAGACTGAAGTCATATGCGCTATTTTTATTTGTCATGTCTTGTCCTGCACATGATTTGTCTAGCACTGGCTATTTTATATTGTATGCATTTTTTTTTATAACCAAGGTACATACATTAATAAAGTTTTAATAATCTACATGATAAGTCCCCAAAGACCATTAATAACTTATTAAAATAATCCCTATAATGTAATATTAGATAATATTCTTGGGGAATTTATATTCTTCTTCATAGAGGCCTTAATATAATCTATTTAAAAGTTTAATTATGATTCATATAATTCATTTGTATCTTACATAATAAAATACTGTATACACAAGGCAAGGTTTATCACAGCAGTTCACATTGGTTGTTAAACCCATGTCTCTTATGTATGGCTTTGAAATCAATAATCAGGACAACAGAAAAACAGTTTATTTGTTGAGCAGTGTTTTCAGTGAGTGAGTTAGTGTGTTTATAATAGCAGACATGGTGGTAGAGTGATGTGTCAATGCATTCACACTTTGGTCATTGAAGGAGCTTCCCAAAGCCACCTCAGCGGCTTTTAGCAGACACACATAGTTCATGACAACCTCATCCACCTTGGCTACCACCTCATGACGCCGGGTCTCAGTGCTCAGGCCTTCTACCAGTGACATGCAGGCTTGTGTTAGGCAGCAGAGTGTGTGGAAGCTGTGCGTCAGAGTAAGCAGTAACTCCTCTGGACTGCTGTGCTCCAGGGCCATCTGACTACAAGCACTACCCAGCGCTTTGGCCTGCATGGAAAGCAGTTGGGAGAACTTCCCCAGGTCAGCCTCACTGACCTCAGGCCTCCTGCCCCTGGACAACTGGCCTACACTGGAACGCACCAAGCTGATCATCTCTAAGGCATCCTTCCGCGCAGCTGCAAACCCTGTGGGGAGACTGTAGGTTTTTCCCTTCATTGAATTCACACGAGCTAGCCTTGCTTTAAGGCTCATGTCATTCATAGCAGCAGCCATAATACACGGTTCAGCTTTATAGTCTTCTTCTTTCAAGACTGTGTTGTTTTCCTCATCGCTGAGGGTGGGTGTGGTTTTCTGGCCAAGACAGAATGGAGAAGGTGAGTGCGTCTCTCTGTTTTCCTCATCACCATAAGTGTTCATCCTTCTCCTTAGGAAGCAGTGACTGAATGGCCCGTGGCACTTCCAGGACCCTGTATCCAGCCTTGACACTGCTGACGGCGGTAGCAACATGGACGCCCCTCTAAAGAGCCTTCTACCAGAGGAGTTAGAGGCAACTGAGCCCTGGGACCAGCTCTTGGGCAAGGTTTTGGCAGAGAATCTCCTCTGTAGTTTTGGGGGATCATGAGACTGGACAGTCTGCCCACCACTCTTCCCTGTAAGCGTGGCTTTGGTCTTCTCTAACAAAGCTTCCAAGCTCCTAGAACCTGGCGTTATGGTACTCCAGCTCCTCCTCAGCATCCGAACCCTATGTGGCTTCCTGCCTGCTGTAGGGTCACATGAACTTATGCTAGAGGGGGAAGCCAGGACATGTGGGTGGGGCTCGGGACAGCCCTGTGTCTGCCCACTGGGCTCTGTGCTCCTCTTTAATGATGATGGTGACGTGGTTGTGGTGGTGGTGTTGGTCTCATTCCAGAGAGCTAAGGATGAGTCTTCTCCCCCAACCTTCTTCAGCTGTGTGCAAGCTACACTAGGGGTAGTAGGAAAACAAAGAGAATTGTTAAGCATCTCCCTGATGCACACTTTGATTTATAATGGTATTTGGCTCCATTTAGGTGTCAAGTATATTGGAGACCGATACTCTGATGAAATGTATTTGTTTTTCAAATTGAATGTACATACCATACAGAAAGATAATGGCTGACTTTCCTCAAATTGTCCCTCTCTTCAAAAGGCCTGCTACCTGATGCATCTTACATGCTACTAAATAATTCAACAAGTGTCTCATTGTGTGACACTTCAGTGCATTACATTCATTTACACAAGCACTGATCAAAGAGAACAACCCCTGTTTGGTTTTACCTGTAGTTTCTTTTATCTTGGGCATTCTGTGGCTGCCATCCCGTGTGGTTCCAAACCCTGACTCAGCACTAGTAGCCGCATGGATCTTCCTCAGAAGGGTGGGGTCAATTGGATGACCAGCCTTCCCCTGGCTTTGGGGCCAGTAGGGCTTCTCCTCAGCGGGTATATAATTTAGCCCCTTGAGCGAGGAGTCTGACAGTACATGCATATTCTCTGCAGCACAAAGAGGCGAATCCATGGGAGTGACACAGCTGCTACTGCCTGTGCTGCAGCCTGCATCTATGGAGGAACACTGTGAGCTCTGAAGAGAATGGATGCCCTCACTCTGTATCGATGACATGCGCTTGCTCAGGTGGTATTCATATAAGCGTGTGACGTCTTGCTCACTTGCTGGTATCTTGATTTGCGGCTGCTCTGAACCGGCATCCTCTGTGGTGATGGGCCCTTTGGAAGGAGAGCGTAGATGGACATTTAACTGCTGGCTTCTTTCATCTGAATCCTGTTTGTCTCCCTTTATTGCTAACCTGTCTGCGTGGGAAGCCTGTGAGTCACTCACACATTCTGGGGAGAGATTCTCAGCCATTTTGTTTCCAGGCACTCGCTGCCATTTTTGGTGTCTCTCTCTAAAGTGAGTTCGCCCCAAATCAAGCTGATTCATATAATGAGAATCTCTCACAGTGAAAGCATTATATTTCCCAACCAGATGTGGGGGCTCCTCTTTATTTAGCTCTTGAGAATTAAGATGGGATCTATCGGAGGATTCACAGGACTCTCCCTGGATTCTATTCTCTGACTCCTTCTGTTTTCCTGTCTGCCTGCTCATTACTGAGCCCATGTGCATCTTACTGAAGTAGTCAGTGAGTGATTTTGTTTCCATGGTCTCTGGCTCCATCTCACCACCATCAGGATGAAGGATCTGGGAGGAGGAGGAAACAGCAGATGATTTTGCCTCCTCCTCCTGAGGTTCCTGGGTATGGTACTGCAGGGCTCCTACGCCACCCTCACTAGTTGCAATAAACTCTGTCTTTTCCTCATTCATGGCGTGATATCCTTCTGTCATGGCTGCATGCATCCTCAAGTGGTTCTCTGAGTGTCTCTGAGCAGTGGCCAGCTCTGAGCTCTCTGTCATCTCAGAGGAGTTAGTCTCATTGCCAGAATCTGAGGAAGACTCTGGGCTAAATGCCCGTGATATTTCTACACCTGTGTGCCACAGAAAAAACAAACACCTCATTAACAACTTCATGTGTGAGGCACAGAGCAAATGTTAGAGATAGGGGATGAAATAGGTTAGGGAATGAGTAAAATATAAAGCTAAACCTTAATAACACTGAAGAGAATGTAATGGTAAAGTTCTTTAGTATTTCAGTGGAAAATAGATTAAATGTAATTTCATTGCAATAACACTTACAATATAATAGTGTCTATGTAACATTTCAGTTTAAATTATGGTATCTTCATAATTATCAAATAATTGTCAATGACTTAAAATGCTTTTATAACACATGCTTAACATGGATAAATGAAATGTATAATTTTTTCTACAATAGCAAAAAAACATGTATGCCATTGTACACTGCACAAAATGAGAAAATAAAAAAATGATCCACAAAATAGGAACACATTTCAATAAGTGAATGATGTGGTGATGAAGACAATTATATTGAATCGATGTACAAATGAATGAAGAAATACTCACAAAATGGAAACATAGAACAAAATGGGCTTTATTGAAAAAAAAATCAACAAGAATAAATCAAAAGTGAATGGCTGGAACAAAGTGTGGTGTTAATGAATGAACGTTACAATAGTGTAAGGAGAACCTGTGCTACTCTCTGACTGTGCAGGACTCTGTTCCTCAGATGCGGCGAGGGCCTCAAGTGCCTGTAAAGTGGACACCACTGCATCATCCAGGGGCTCTCCGTGGCTTTCCACTCCCTGGGTGGGAACTGAGTCTATCAGAGATACTGGGATATCGTTACAGCTCCCCTGCGGCTGAATCCCAGCCCCTTGCTGCTCCTCTTCATCAGAGCTGTCCCTGAAGCCAGGAGGAGGAGCAGCAATGGCCAGGTTAAGGGAGTGCAGCAGTACGTCATTGTCCTCCTCATCGTTACCCTCTGGTGGTGGAGGGAGGGAGGTCAGGTCAATGATGTCATCGCTTGACCCTGAGAGTGCAAGGAACGTAGGCTTGTCAATGTCACTCATGACCATGTCCTCCTCACAGCTGATGTCATCCTCATCCTCTGCGTCATCTGTTGTCTCTGCATAGCAGATATCACGCAGCAGAGGCTCCTCGATGCATTCGGTAGGACCAAAGATTTTGGTGGTGTACTGATACCCGTCCCCATCCTCCATGGCATCCATCATCTTGTAGTCCTCCTCGAGGCGCCTGTACATGGGGCTGTGATTGTCTAAAATCTCTGGGCTCTCGTCCATCAGTCTCTGGTAGCCCAGATTTTGAGGGTTTACACTGTCTAAGGGAGGATCTCCAAATATGAAGGAGACCTTGGCGCTCCTTGGAGAGTCCTGAGGTTTGGGCCTTGGGACATTGAGGAAGGGTTGCGAGTGAGGCACTCTGCAGCACTCTGCTCTTTCTGCCATGTGCATGGTGTGCTGAGGCTGGTGAATCTCAGTAATGTAGACTGGAGCAATTTCACTCTCGCATCCTCCATGGTCAATGTATTCACACTCCTGGCTACACATCTGGTTGCTTCTGTCCTCACATTGCTTATATGGTGGGCTGTATGCCCACTCAATGGCCTGGTAGTTCTGCTTTACTCTTGCCTCATGACCTATAACGATAAACCAAAAAATAATCAGGTGTATATCAGGTTTATATACTGCATTATGTTGTAGTGTGCTGTCTTAAATTAAATGGCAACACTTTATCAGTTCAGACATACTTGTTTCCATATTCTCTGTGTTGCTTTTGGCCACATTAAAGATTGAGCGCCGAGAGTCCACCAGTAATCTGTAGTAGCCAGCAGTCAGACAGGCCAGATTCATTGCATCAACAGACTCCATTAAGAGAGTGATGGGCTGTGAAAGAGGGAGATAAGCAGACGACAATGAGCACACAATGAATGGGAGAGCTGGGCTGTGGAATGAGGTTATAATGACTGCCAGACAGACTTCAGACTTGGAGTTTGTTAGGATAATAGTAGAGTATTATTGCAAAAGCAATCAACATTAACAGCACAGACGAAAATATCCATAAAACCAGTAGACATTTCCACTTTAAAGGTGTTGTATATGTATGTTTACCTTCACGTCTAGAACGTGAAGTTCCACTCTGACCATCTTCTCATCTTCTGTGTACATCTCAATGCGGTTGACATGACTGAAATCAGCCAGTAGTGCCACCAGGTTTGTTTTGGTATTGATCACATGGCTGATGCCATATCTGGGCCCGACCAACAAAGTCACTTCTGTGTGCTTCTCGCCTTGCTGTAAACAGGGGAAGTGGGTGTGGAGAGGTGCAAAATACAGCTAAGTATGCACATTCTAATATGGCAACATTTTGTGTCATATATCTGCTCAATAAAAAAAGGAAGTAACTCACGAGTAATGTGGATTTAAACACCCGTCCTCCGTATAGTCTCAAGTCACTGAGGTACTTCAGATAATGTACCTTTGCCTGTAAGACTGTCAGCTAGAAGGCAGAGTGAAAAAGTAATGTAAGATAAGATAAAACTAAAATGACTCCCAAGCAGAAATCAATAAATGAAATTCACAGCAAATGTATTATTTTGTAAAAGGACTTTGGAAAAGGTGTTTGCAGCATCATCTGTAACAACAACCCAGGACCATGATGTTGAAATCTACCACTAGGTGGTAGTCATAAGTCTTTTCTTATGTATTATGGTGCAAAAGGAAGGAATTTTTTGAGAGAGGGAGAGAGTGAGAGTAGCAAAATTCATACCTTTTTACCCGGTGGTACCAGGTTCTGGTTGGTTTTGAGGATGTGAGTCAGAGCTTTTTTGATGTTCTTCTCTTTCATGCTAGACAACACTGCAGGAGGCAGAAACAACGCCAGGCCCCACTCCTTCCTGCGGAGCCATATCCCATACTGATTAGACAGGGTCACTCCGGCACAACACAAACTGTCAAGTCATCATTCCTAACCAGTGATCAATTACTTCACGTAGAGGTGGCGCATTGATTATCTGACAGGGTACAATTGGAGCTATTCAGCAACCAGAAGGGAGGTATAAACTGGCAATGCAGCAGAACAGTAGTACTTAGAATATTATCATTTGATTGTATAACAGCATTATGGCTGCTAGTTCCTTGTATAGCAAGGTTAAGGACTCACATAGTACACATATAGAGTGAGACCTGCAGTTGAGTCCAACTAATCGTGACCTGCATGGTGTGGTGTGAAACTCAATCCACTTACTCAATATACTTGAGGGAAACTTTCTGGGACTGCTTGGTATTGATGGTGAGAATATACATTTGCAGGGCAGCCAGACGGAGGGCTGTGTCGTATTTCAGCTCTGACCCAAATCTCTCTAACACCACATCATTACAGCTCTAGAGGAAACAGAGAGGAAGAGGACAGAAGGAGGCTGCACTTCAATTACTCTTCTTACTTACCACGAAATGCAAGACAACAAAACACCTTCGGCAATTGTTTGGAAGTCATTACAGACTATAATTGTCCTATTTCTGAGATTTCTGAAGTTAACATTCCACAATTCTGCAAGGACATACCACAAAGATATATTCACCATAGAATATATCCATTATAAACTACAAGCATCTCCTTGTTGTCTTATATCTGCAGATATTCACCTGAACATAAAGGTACTCAAATGCTACTGCATCTCTCCTCAGCAGGTCCACAGGGTCCTTAGGGACAAAGCTGATGCGGAAAAAGCATTTCATCTTGTGTGACCCTGGCCTCTGTGTCACCTAGAACATAAGATAAGGGTAAAGAATGTGTGGTCAGTAACAAGATGTTTGTGTCTGGAAAATATTTAACCACAAGAGCTTACACATTGTTCATTTCTCTACAACCTAAAGTGAGTGGGTGCAGTGCATTCTGTATGATTACACAGAATACATTTACAGGAGAGATCCACATTATGGGGTATGTCAGCATTATTACATGGATTAGAAGGTAGAGATTAGACTAACATTTCATTTGCATCAGGCTCCCTGTCATCTTCCTGGTTAATGGCCTGCATAGTGTTACCCACTGCACACATCATTCATCAGAATCATTTTTTTGATGCAGTTTGATTTGTTGTTACTGTATCATAGATAGAAGGGTAATATGCTGCTTATATTATCCGACCAAATGCATGAGACAACCCAGCACCAAGTGAACTGTCTCACCTGAGTTAGCATCTCCTGCTCATGCAGGAGCATGAGTTTGCTGGCAGATCCCTCGGCTCTGTGCTCCAGCATGAGAGAGAAGTGCTCGATGCTCTTAATGGATAGCTTCTCTTGCAGGGTCAAGATGACATCCTTTCATATAGACAGAGTCACAATTAATACTAAATGTGCGCCATGCAAACACCGCATTTTCCATGAGCTCACCATATGCTCTGCCAAGTGAATGCACTGTACCCATACATCATTTTCATGGATGAGTACACACAAAATATGACAAATATAAATACTAATTTAAGCTGGAACAGTTTAAAGTGAAGAAAACCTTTTTGCAAACCCCTCTCTGTAGTTAATTAAGTTCAAACTGCTTTTTGCCTGAATCATAATTAAAGTACAGATAAGCTTCTGTAGGCCACAGTGAAGACAGGAACCTGTACTTCAAAATCTACAGTACAACTATGAATAATTTAACAGTTAAACTCAACACCACTTTTGATTATGCAATACCCTTTAAAACATTTCACAGTGAACCATGGAGCTTCCAGCACCTACCTTAATGGATGTGTTGCTGTCAAATTTAAAGGATTTAGTCTGCCCATTCTCCAGGTACACCTTCAGTACATTTGGCATGAAGAGAAGGGAGTTGTCCTTCACTGTTTCCTGCGGTTGGAATGAGCCATAAATCACACTTATTAATATTGACTAGTTGATTAAACTGTTCATGTGTATTGGTTAAGGTAAAGCTGTAAATTAAAAGATCCCTGAAGAAAGGTTATTGAACATTCAGGAACCCGGTGTGAGAATGACTGTGATGACTAAAACATAATTGACCATGGGTGTGAGATATTTTATTTTTTAAAATTTTGTTTCATTTCCATTTCCATGATATCAATGCACCATGTGGAAGACTACAAAGCACTACATCTAAAATATTGATGCATTGTTATTACAAGCCAGTTATTATTAGTCAGTAAGATAGTTTCTATGCTATTATTCTCCATGGATATAATTTTACGACAGCCTCATTGCTCTGTAGTTGCTCTATCAAAAACCTATGCTCTTTGTGAGTCATCTAACAAATCACTGAAGCTCTCCATGACAAAGTGCCCCCCCGTTTCTGCCACTTGTGCCCACATGCACTTCATTTTATGTCATTACAGCTGAAAAGAGAGATAATAGAGAGATGGGAAAAGAGGGAACGGCAAAGCAAGAGAGGTTGGAAGAGTATTTTTTTTGCTCATGCAGTTCTTCATCCTACAGTTACTGATTTATAACAAGAGTTAAAGTCTGCATTGATTATCCCCTATTCCCAACGTTGATGAATGTAGAATGAGTTAGTGTCAAGTGTGACTCACTGGGACCTGGCCATTGATGATGACTTCCTCAGCAAAGCGGACCTTAACGGGATTAGACTTTAACTTGGCCTTTTTGGCTGCACTGATGAACGCTGATTTGGGTGACTTGAAGATGGTCAGGGAAAAAAACAAAACAAAAAGAAACAGTAAAAGGACCATTAGTAACAGGTCTGGCACCTTCAGAGATGCTACAGTCATGAGTCATGTGTTTTTACAGCTCCACACAATTCATGGGCATGTTTCCCTCTTGTAATATAAGCATTTGCAGTGTACCGTTCCATTTCTCCACTCTGAACTGATGAAATTAAAACAGTCCTGGGTAAGGACATAAGAGGGACAACACCCCCACTGGTGGTGTGTTGTTGAGCCTGCAAAGTAATGTCTGGTAAACGGGAGCAATTACAGGCTGGATTAGTAGAGCTCCTCTTCCTGTTCTTCTCTGTCTCATGGGATCCTGCATCCCCTTTTTTCTGCAAACTGAAGTCCTTTTCAAGTATAGCTGCTTGTTAAGTGGAAGCCTCTTTTTCAAAGAATAACACTTATCATGCCATTTCCCCTGAAACACTGATGATTCTGAGAAACATGATTAATTGAAATGAATCGTGGAAGGATGTAATTTCAAAACAATAATCTGAAAAGGTCTGGAAAAATGTGCATGGTACACATTATTGTAATTAATGTCATAGTGTACAGAGGATACCCTTATTCAGGTTTTCTGCATTATTGTTCTCAGTGAGCATGCACAAATTTGGTCTATTTTTGGTGGGAATTCATGTATGATTTCCACTGACTTATTTCACAAACTATAAACAAAGAGAGAATATATGCTCTTGGCATCATTGTATCATCACCATCTGGTGCTCCCTGATTCTAGTCGATGTTGACAAGGCAGGGTCATTTGAGGTCTTGGGAGGATCTGATGCTACAACATGAGAAGACTTAGAGAGACTGCAGCGTTTTGACTCGCTTTGAGTTAGCCAGGCTGTAGCACTCAGCAACAGCATTGCTGATACAGAGCCAACACCGACATATGGGCATGATTCATGTCTTGTGTTCACAAAGTCAACAAAATAATCAGCCCCAAACACACAAACAGTCTATTGGAGGGTATTCCTTTTGGGAATGAAGACTTTGAAGATGGAAGAACTCACTGGGTATGGCTGAACAACAGTCAACACTATGGACTCCTTGCAGCTCCTGCAGGAAAGAATATACACAGACAAATCTGAAATGGAAAACTTGAGATTTGATTCTTTACATTCATGAAAGAAGTGTTGTGATTAATCACTCAGCAAAAATTCACTATTCTTTAAAGTACTGTGATTATTCAGTGAGCAGCATTTTCCTATCGTTTCAATCGATGAGTGGAACTAGAGATTAACACCATATTGGGCTGCAGCAAGAGGAGCGTTGTCTCCTAGTGAGGGTCTTGGATGCCCGTCTTGCTGAAGTAGTGCATCGTTCTGCAGAAATAGAGCCCAGTCAAGACAAAAGGGGCTATGATAGAGTGGCCTGCACATGGGCATATTTCACCACACTAATCTACTGTTTACAGGCTGCAGCACAGGTCATATGAGGACCCAGCACTCACAGCCAGTCACTCAGCTGTGTCAATGACATTAATCTAATGAGACGCATGATGAAACACCAACACCCGCGTGCAGCTGAATCATAGTGCATGGTGCAGGTGTCTTCTGTGCTTCATTAGATCTATCCAATTATTATTTCGGCTTTATTAGAACACCTGATAAATGAAGGCATAAATGACTAATTTGACAAGCTGTTTTTTTTTTTTTTTTGCTTCTTTTTTTTTTTTTTTTGGATACGTTATGCAAATCTATGGCTTTCTACAATATGCCCACCTGTAAATTATTGCGACACATAAATAAATAAACAGTAGTAGATAAGTGACAAACCGGGAGGAACAAACTTAATCATTGCATTTCACAGGGCAAACACAACAGGAAGTGTGTGTATAATTCTCCACAACAGGTATAAGAAAAGCCAAATGTCATCTCATCTTAGCATGCTGTCACACCTGACAAGGTCAATAACCCTCTCCCTGGGTGCTGAGCTGACTGGCTCATCATTAATCATGATGATCTCGTCCCCTGGGATCAGCTTGCTCTCCGAGGGACCCCCTGCCAACACACACCAAACAAGAGTTAAGTGGTACAAATTGCAGAAGGTCAAACCATTCTTCTTTATTTTCTTGGTTTCCTGCATTCTGGCCCAAGGCCCCAATGGATGCTTAGTCAGTGAGCACTCTTAAAATCAATGATTCATCACTATAGCACAACTTGAGTGTTTTTTTCCCTCTCCCATTTTAGCTCCATTTTGGGATTTCTTCTCCATTGGAGAATCTGTAGATATTTGCCCCAGGTGGAATGACTCACTGGTGTATTAAAACCTACTGCAAAAGCTGGGCCACTTTACCTGGTGTGACTGAGCGGACCACCACAGGTTTCTCACTGCCTGCCACAAAGCCAAAGCCAAGGACTGGGTCTCGTCTCATTTCCACCTTCCGAGGGGCTGGAGGCACAAACTTATCCCCATCCAGACGAACCTCCTCCAGGGAACTGCTCTGAGAGACGTGGCTGTGCGAAAGGGTGAACAGTAATGACAATCATTATCATTAGAGTGGAAGTTATGGTGGATGAACAGAACAGAAAGATAGTATATTGTTGAGACTACATTCTGCACATTCATATGTTGATAAAGTTAAAAATCAAAGATTTGTGCAAGTTGATTCTTATCACTGTGCTATGCATTTTGACAAAGCATTCATGACCCAGAATATGCAAACATTTGCCTGCTAAACCAACAGATTCTAGTGCCACAAACATAAAAAGCAATGGCTGTTAGATATTTTGAATAAAAGGAAAGGCAGCAAATTTCATGCCTTTAAAAATGTAAATATTGGATATGACAAGATTAATTCCCCAAAACGTTCAAACCTAGAAAGCATGATATTCTGTGAAATAAGGAACTAGCGCAGTGCCTCAAAAACAGAACATGTGGGCGATGGCAATCAAGCTCCAACAATTGTATTTTCCTGTTGTAACTTGCGATTGCATACACTGCTCTCCTCAGCACTTTATCGCGCTTTCATGACTGCGTGTTACCAAATAGGATTTTTGCCCTCCTAAGGTATTGCATTCTAATAAAGATGCAAGAAAGGTATGATTTGGAGTGTCGTGCTGTCGCAATTTCCTCACTGCCTCAGTGTGACCTTTGCTGTACACAAATGTAGAAACCCTGCCATTGATAGCTGGCTGCAAACATGACAGTGTACACTTTGGACCTTTTTTCATGCCTTACTTCAGATATTTTGATCGACTTCATCACCCATGCTTCCTGCAACACCTTTTCTGCCTCAATTACATTTCCTTTCTTCTGAGAACAAATAAAGTGCACATCTGTAGCTTATGCATGCTGTGTAATCTGTATGTTTTTACAGGGTTCCTCCCCACTCTGGCAGCGAAGGCATCAGCAGCAGCAGCAGCTCCCCATGGTGCCAACAGTGTCGGTTAATTAAGGCCGTGGGCAGACAAGGCAGAGTGTAATTCACAGTTATTCTTGACACATGTACCATTTGCCTCAAAATCCTAACAATTATTCTTTCAAGGCAAAGGGAGAGAGCAATCTCTGTTTGATAAAACTCAGTACCAACACACACATATCAAGTTTGCCACTTCTAGAAAGGCAATAAAGGAACAGCTGATTGAACTTATATATTTTATACACACATAAGAATCCAACATTTTTTAAAACAAATGCTCAATTGTATGTTTCCTAGTGTCTGCTTGTTATGTATTCTGAATCCTTTCCTTTAATCTGTGTGTCTCCATATACACACATATACACTTGTTTCACCACCTTGGACATTCGCACACAACAGAAACAGTAAAACTTTATTCCAGTGGCAAAATGTGGAAGGAATAGCTTGATGTTTGGGGTAAGATCAAATAAATTAAAAATAAAATGAAGGTGCAAAAGAGAAAAAAAAAGTAAAAAGTTCACCAGATTCCACCAGAGAATTTCAGGAATTCGGTTCACAGGGACTGAAAAGGTCAGCAATATAGCTACAATGGGGACCAGTGCTTGCTGAGCTTTAAAAGTAATAAATAAATAAATTAAACTTCTACACATGACTGGAAACCGATGTAAAATCAACAGAAGTTAAGTGATATGGTTTTCTTGTCCATCACTTCCATCCTTCCACCACTATCTGAACAAGTCGGGGCCAAGAGGTCGACCAAGGCAGGTGTAAATAAAGGGAGCTACAACAATCTGGAGGAGATAAGACAGCGGAGTGAATGGCTTTATCCAATCAATTAAAAAATTAAAAAAAAAAAAAAA
>OMLB01062684.1:35954-46724 GCA_900302555.1 Myripristis jacobus | reverse complement strand
AAAAACTCAACAGTAAAGTAAATACAGCTGGTACACCAAACAACATGGCATGACTGCAAAACAACATGTGCAAACACTCACTCTCATCCCATTTGAATATCCACAAACTCTCAATGACAGAAAAGTAGAGTATTAACCTGCCAGCTCATCTGTAGTAGAGTAGCTCTCTATCATGCTGTGTGAAGATTTATATGTCCCTTGACTGGGAGAAAGTGCCTTTATCTGCTGATGATCATGTTGGAGAAGTGGGTTGGAATACAATATGCCATCAGCGCTTCCATTCCTATCGTTTTGCAACATTTTATTGAGCAGACTTGTACCTTCCTGGCTCTACTTTTTATTACAGCTGAACCAGAAATGCTTGTGGGATCATCATGGTGAATGAGCATGAAATAGGAAATAAATGAGCATTACAGTGCATTACATTTTTACTGTTACAGTGCGTTTTGTTAAGTGCAACATTTCACACTTGACTAACGCTTTGGTGCTTTTGAGTGCCAAGCCTTTTACAGCGTCTTCTCTTTAGATCAGTGAGCGTTACGACACCACCGTGACTCCATGCCAGGAAAGTGTTTGAGAGTGGAGAGGGGAGAGGAGTGCGCCAACTCTGCACCTCAGTGAGATGTAATGCCAGAACCGTCCTGTAACATTCAGCATAATAGAAAGGTGTGCTCTCTGTACATTCGCCAAAGGCTTCTGTTCCTTTTTTTCATGGCTGGAAAACTTTCAGCCTTGTTTTTATTAGCACCCAACAGTGAATCATGACTTCACCCAGTGGAATATGCCCTGAGAGACATCACAGAGAAAAAGCTCTTACTAGGATCTATTCTCCTACTGCATGAAATATGATTTGACACTACACATACTCAGAGACCTGCCCTATAGATTAAGCTCACCTAAGACTGATGATTCAATGGAAATCCTGCATTGCTACCCATATTTTCCACTGTACTGTATCTGTGATGAATCGAGTCGAGAACTGTCTAGACGTGTAGAATCAAGGTAGATGTAGAAATGCCTCACCTCTGTTCCTTTTGGCCCTGGTGGTCCCTGAGGTCCCCTGGTACCCTGCAGACCCTGAAGCACAAGCAAGCAAGCAAGCAGGAAAAGAAGGAAAGATAGATAGAGAGACAGATAAATAGACAGACAGACAGAAAGACAAACCAAAAGATAGGTATGGCAAAGTTGACTTGAACTGTACTGTTTGTACCTTTGGTCCAGGTGGACCGTTGGGCCCTGGTATTCCAATATCCCCAGGAAATCCCTAGGAGAAAAAACAGCCAAAGAAAGAAAGTCACACCTATCATGAGTCGCATGACAAATTGGTTAAGTGTGATCCTACACATGCAAAATGCCCTTTCTCTGTGCACATTACAGGAGGTCTATGATTATATTTCATTTAAAATGACATGAATAAAGCAGAATTGTTGTGGTGATGGTAAACCAAAATATGCATTTTTTTCAATATAATCTTTTTATTTTCATCATTGGGTATACAACTGGGAGAATCTGAAAACCTTTCCATGCTGACAGAGGCCTTTTAGTTGATTTCTCCTGAGTCAAGCAAGCAGTTTTTCTAGGGAGGGATTAAAAAGCTACTTTCACAGGTAAGACTGAAGAGATCCAACCAGAACACAACCTAAGGCTTCATTCCTCACATCCCATTTGATAGACTTCAACTGCACCTGATACCCACTAGTCTCAAAGGGGAAAAAATGGTAACAGTAACTGTTAGCACCAAGTATTTTATCAGAAGAGGCAAGAGTTAGCAAAGGCTTACATCTAAATATTGAGCTTTAGCTAGCGATGGCATCAATTATGGACTTTCTCACATCAACTCTACTATTACAAGTGTGCAAAAGGTACGTTTTTAGCATGTGTGCTGTTAGCTATGAAAACATTTTCTATTATACTGTTGCAGCATAATATTTTCACTATAGTTGGTTAGTCTCACCAGAGTCACAACAATATCTTTATCCCAGCAGGGGAATACCAACCCCTGCTGAAATGAATTTTATTTCGGTTATTGACTTTTAGGAACTCTCAGATCTTGGTGGATGATGACAACAGTATTCAAGAATAATACTACCTAATAAAATATCCGTTTTAACTGGGTCTAGATCTCTTTAATGTGGTGCAACAGCTCATCTTTGAAAATCACTAAATCCATTTTGTATAAATCTGTTGCTTTAAAGAAAACGGATGCAAGGATAGTGATTGATTACTACCAAGCTAACAGAGCCTGAATACCCTAAGGAGCGCCTGCCATGAAACTATTACTCATGTCAGAGGCTTGGCCTGCTAGCTGTGGTCTGTGTGACCTGTGATAATGTTGTACTCGTGTGTGCAGCATGTCTTAAACATTGTCCATGCTTTTCATGTCAACAGTGATCTCTCTGAGGACAAGTCAGGTATTCTAAATCAAAATCCTAGACATGGTGGACAAGGGAAACCAAAGGGAAGAAAGGCTAATGCAATTAAGATTTTACAGTCACAAATGGACTTTATATATGGACCGTATACTGGGTTAGTAGATGGGTGCCATCTCCATAGGCCCCACTAAAATTCTGGCAAAAAGAGAATAGCCAAGACTGTGTGTAAGCAAGTGAGTTAAATTTCCATCCCTTTTTTTAAGTGTTTCATTCCAAAATACTATGCAGTTTATCTATTAAAAAAAAAAAAAAGAAAAGAAAAAAGAAACACAAAAACTGATCTGTCACTATTTCAACAAGACAAGTACAAGTAAGACAAGTTACTGGCACATAATAATGTACCTTACTTTCATGTCGAGTAAACTTAATAAAAAAGAGAGCACTCAGTAAAGCACGAACCTCCACCAAAACTATGGAATTCCTCAGATCACCACTTTGCACCCTTTCCTGTATTAACAATGCCCAAAAATGATGCTACCTGTTACTGTACTTTGACTCTGATTTTGTTGTCTTTCTGTGATCATAACCTTGAGTGGGAGCTTCTCAAAGAGGCCTTACTGTGGCACAGTGCCATGGCTTCACACACACTCCAAACGGAGAGTGAAGATACAGCAGGATAATTATTTTACAGCCATTTCTGTATTTAGACTGGCTCAAGCTCCATCTCTGTCTTACTCAGCATACTATACTGTGGCCAACAGAGGTTCTTTGTGTCTTTTGTCTTTTTTCTTTCTTGCTAACTCTTGCTCTATCTTTCATTGCATTTCTGTATCATACAACTTTCTATTCCATTAGACAGGGACTATAGTATTCTCTGTCTGTTTGCCTCTCACACGCTCTTCCTCTGCATATAAAAGATCCATTGATCAAAAATGATTATTTTTTTGGCAATTCTGCTTTATTTGACAGTTACAGTAGAGAGAGACAGGAAAGGCAGGGGAGAGAGAGGGGATGCCATGCAGCAAAGGGCCTGAGTTCGGATTTTAACCCAGGACGCTACGGTCAGGACTCAGCCTTAGTACATGGTACGTGCTTCTTAGGACAGCTCACACCGAGGAGCTATCCTACAGACACCACTGTTCCAGCGAAGGTTGTTGAATGGTGGCAAACACTGCAGCTTATATACTTTGTTTATTTTTGGCATTCATTGTGCAGCACACAGCACATGCTGAGGATTAAAATCCCCAAACACCTAAGCCATGATTTTTGGTTTTTAATCTCATCTGTTTGCAATGTCAGTACCACCTCTGCACAAAGTCTGGATACGCTGCCATCAGGGCCAAGTGTGAGACAAGGTTTTATCATATCTGTGTTTGGTGTCCTACCTCTGGTCCTGGAGGCCCAGGTGGTCCAATTAGTCCCATCTCACCAATTTTACCCTGTTGAAAACAGAAAAACAATCAGGATAAACATAAACACCAAACAACACTTTCTCTTCCCCTCCTATCCTTTTCCTAATCTTGTTTCTCATTTTTTTCAGCTATCTCTCTATCATATTTATTCTCTCTTCTTCTCAAAACCACTGATATTAACGCTTACCCTGTAACCTGTTATTACTTTTCATTGTATCATTCTTTCAGCAGCTGTGAAAGTTGGTGGTTGGGGTGTGTGTGACCCACTCTATGTGTATACAGTGTAATCCATGCAAGTGCTCATAATGCCTCAATGTGATGCCATATTGCATTCCGACACTCGTTTAACAGAGCAATGCCAGTAAGTATGGTTTGGTTCCAAGCTATGGGTATGGCAAGACTAAGACTTAATTATACAGACAGATGTAAAACATACACCAGGCTAAGCATTAACTTGTCATAACAAATGATCAAGCACCCTTACTATGTTTTTTTGTTTTTGTTTTTTCCCCTGCTGTGCAAAACGTGGGCATCTGAAGCCAAATCAGGTCAGTCTGCCGTTCAGTCAGTCATCACACACTTACAGCTGAAATTGCTCTACAGCAACAAACTACAGCAAAGATGGGGGACCATGTCATGTCATGTAAAGTGAAAATGCACAGCTCCAGACTGTGACCAAAATGTGCGGAAATTAAAATTTTACATGATCACATTTGTGCAAGTGCATGGGATTTCATTATCATCAAAAGAAAAGGACACAGAACCCCCAACCCCCAAAAACATAAACAAAAAAAACAAACAAACAAACAAAAAAAGGTGCGACCAAATCAGGTGCTGGTGTAGCCGACTGAGAAAGTTGGTAGCACCAGAAGAAAAGTAAGTCTGGAGCAGTGAAATGTCTTTGACAGACCAGGTAATGTAATGACCAAGTAATGTGAACGCAAATACATTATAAAGTACACTGAAGTGCTGAAAAGTAAAATAGCATGGGATGATGTAAATATGTGACTGTAGGTTCAGAATAACTTACGTGCATGCTGCTAACACTTTGCATTTCACTCAGGTTGCCCCAAGATTTTTTGTGTGTTTGGCACTGGCGAATCTTCCTGTATCTATGTGTATCTGTAATGGTTCTGTTTTGAACTGCACTGCACTGTCAACCAGGAAAGGTGAGACCCAACGAGCCAGTAGATGCTTTTGGAGTAGATGCATTTCTGAATGACAGAGTATGGAGAGTCTCCAGGACAGAAAATGTGCCATTTAAAGTTTTATCATACTCCACCATAGACATGGATATCATAATGATTCCAGCTTAACCTATACATACCAAAGACGAATTTATTACATAACTTTGCCCAGTGTTAGCAGAACGTTTTGGCAAAGAGTCAATTATGTTTTGATGCTGAAAGACAACTAACCAACTAGACCATAACCTTAGGGGAGAGAGTGAATCTCTTCTTCTTCACCATCGTTTTGCTGAATAATGTGAGTATACTAGTTATCCCATATCTGTGCTCACTTCAATTACAGTAACAGTTGATGCTGCACTCCTAGCTAAATGCTGTGAGACTAGACAGTATACACACTAGTTTACAGTCCGTCCTGAATAACAGGAATGAGATTTAAAAACAAGTTTCATCTTTCCTCTTGATCTCAGCTTGTTTAATAGTGCCTACCAAACAAATTTCTGCTCTGAGAATGTTGAATGTCTTCCACCTGGGCTCAGCACCCAGCAATTGCAAAGCAAAGCTGATAGGCTGTGTGACCAAAAGAGCTTCAGTTTACATGCTAGCTAAAACAGACTGCAGATCTCATTGTGGTACATTGTGTTTACTTGGCAATGTCTATAAAATTCATGAGAATGCTTTATAAAAGGGCATGCACACATAAACATACAAACACACATAAACAAATAAATACACAAATAAATACACATTCACTGATGTCTACACGTGTCTGCACAAATTTACGTGTAGACAAACACCGCTCAGACGTACCAGTGGGCCTGGTTTCCCGCGAGGACCAGCAGGGCCAGGCAAACCAGGAGCACCCTGAAATACATACAGGAAACACTGACACTGGTCTTACTTCAACACCCTCAATGTGTACAAGAGTGTTTGTGTGTATATGTGTGCGCGTGTGTGTTTGTACATAAATGAATATGTGTGTATCTGACTTTTTGCATTCATTTAAAGTATATCACTGAGAGTATGTCTGAATGTCCGTGTTTATGTGTATGTTATGCGTCAGCAAAAACATGGCAGACTGATTGTAAAGAAAAGTCAGATTCACTCACAATTACAGTATGACCATCATCACTCTCTACAGTTTTACAAATTACCAGACACCCTCTAGTAATATTAGTCCTGTGTAAATAAGGTGCAAGAGTGCAATTGTGTGTGCTTTCTGAGAATCTCGTGTGGCAGGAGACGTACCTTATCGCCTTGGTACCCCATTTCTCCTGGTTCACCCCTTTGTCCCACTTCACCCTGAATTTCACAGCATCACAAAGAAATATAACACAACACTAAAAATAGATAGATAGATAGATAGATAGATAGATAGATAGATAGATAGATAGATAGATAGATAGATAGATAGATAGGCAGGCAGGCAGACAGGCACTGCTCTGTATATGAAAGAGGAATTATAACACAATAAAAATAAAATTGGCAAAACTAGCCTCTATCAATATTATATATCAGTAAAACTGACATCCGCACTGTAAAGACCTAATACCAAGGCCCAAACGCCCATACACATTGAGAGGTACAAGTCCCCCCCCCAATGTTCAGGCACTCCAAAAATGTCCCCCCCAAAAATATTGCTGGAATATATTAGCAATTCAATGTTCAGGCACTCCCAAAATGTCTGTCCCCCCCAATGCTGAAATGGTGGTTTTGGCCCTGGCCTAATACACTTGGCAATTATGGAGCAAAGGCAATCTTTAGTGGCTGCTAAGTATCCTTCAGAACACCCTCTACTATAGTCTAGAGATAGTCTATGTACAGATGCAGTACACTGCAATAATAGAAATATTTAGATCACCTTATCACCTTTCAATCCAGGCAGGCCAGCTCGTCCCGTTGGGCCCTGTCAGGGAGGGAAGAAGGTGGGACGAAGAGAATGAGTAAGTGTTGATCTGTGAGGAAACACTGTTGTTTGTTTGGGGCTTTAATGATTACAATGGCAAAATTCTTTCAGATCCAAACATCTGGAGGCACAGCCAGGGAGGAGGAGGCTGATGAGAGATAAAAGGTGATATCATGGTGCAAGGTTGGGGACATTTCAGTTGCAATTCGATGACTGATGACAGGATTCATTCTCACTTATTTCGTTATGAATGGGATATGACAACTGACCAAGAAGGCCATATGGATCTTGGAGATTCATTTTACAGTAATATCTCAACATGGACCTGTGTTGAATTGATAAAAAACTTTTACAATTCACATTTCTCACAAGGCTAAAAAAGCTGCTTCTCAAATCTATTTGCATTTTTTTTTTTTTAATTTAGAGCTGTTGCGGTTGCCAGAGAGTAGCCTACCTGAGGTCCCACCATGCCAGGTAGTCCTCGTGGTCCCTCAGGCCCTGGGTCTCCCTGTGCAGACATGGAGGGAAAGAATGAGCTTTACAAGCCACACAGAAATACACCCACTCACACAAACAGCGTCATGCTTATTTGCAAATCCAAGCGTGTATAAAGGCACACATGGAAACAATGTTGCACAAATGTGCAAATGCACAGGTGTGCAAGCACACATGCACTGTACACACACACACACACACACACAAACACAAACACATTTATGATACTGGCCCAGTGTTGTGGTGAGACACTGACTGGCGTATTTCACAGTGAATGTTTCCGATCTCTCCTTGGCAGACACATTATTTTGACATGAACAGTATCTGCTGTTTCCTACGCAGCATTCCTGTTTGTCAGAACTCTGCAACAGACTTAAGTGTTGCTGACAGTAGATCTTGTTGTTCTGTACTCAAGCTGGATAGGTTGTATTCAGCACCGCCTACCCACAACATCTCCAACTTGACACAGGCAAGGTGGGAATGGCCACAAAGTGTTGCTGAATCAAAAAAGACCCTTTACAAGCAGGCAGGTAATCAGATGGGCCATTATGTGTTTTTCACACATAATTACACTCACTGCGATTGCTACAGCCATGTCAGCAACAACGATGCTGTGATTACAATGACGATGATGATGATGATGTATGTGTGTCTGTGTGTATGTCTGTGTGTCTGTGAGCACATGTGTGGTATGTAGTGGCAACATCAAGGCTGATGACCAGTGAAAAGATGGCCCTTACAAACACACCTACACACACACACACACAGACACACACACACACACACACACACACACAAACATGCATATGAACTGACAAGATGCATACACATATATATATTATTGTCTTCAATGAGACAGCATAAAAGCCAAATTGGGGAAAAGAGTAAGCAAGACAAAGGAGAGGATGATCTGCCGGGATCTGTTCCTTGGCTTATAGAGGTCAGGGCAGTGTCTGCCTTAACCACTTAAAAAAAGTAAATCACGACTTTATGCAAAAACATTTAGTGAGTTCAGCTGGCCCACAGCAGGATGCAAGTAACTGTGGAGATTTATCTTTCTCTGATGATCTCATCACACACCTAAAGCCGAAAGCCTCTCGTTGCTGGAGAGGGCCTGAGAACACTTCCTCTTGCACAGCTGTACGCAACTACAGTCTTTCATCACGATGATCAATATCTTCATCAGTCTGAACAATACAGATAAACAGGATTTGAGAGACCGAACGAGAGAATGTGGCTTCATGCTATGTCATACAGGACATGTGGCTTAAAGCATCCATCCATCTGGACTCTGTGTGGCTAGTGTTTCATGGTCAGGTGCCACTGGCTAATAGCACTACAGCAGTACACAAATCACACTCACTTCATAAAAAGGGTCTTTCAACTGAGGGCAAATAAATAAATGACATGCTGAAAGCAGGCGATAAGGAGGGAAAGAGGATACCCTTTGCCATTCCCCCCAAACTCTGGTGTCCATTGGCCAGCTTTGCTCAAATTGCTGTCAAGATGGACCCTGACTGCCAGCTAAATGATAGAGATAACTCTTCTAGCCATGTGAGAAAAGCAATGATTAAGGACTTGATGAAATCCAGATTGTTGCATTCCTGTACATCTACAGTAGTTTCAACACAAACACTGCAGCAGCCTTAGAAAATCAAATTAAACATGAAAAGCCCGAATAACGCCTTGATATACTCAAAACATTACACACACCAGATAAAAGGAAGGTGTACAATTTAATTACACGTTTGCAGGCACTGTGTGGAAATGATGAAACTTTGGCTCAAGTACAAGCTCCCTACTTTCTCTGAGGAAAGGTCTAAAACTGGAATGGTAAAATGGGTAATAAAATGAAAAAGCCTGTTAAGATTAAACAACTATTTTAATCTCCAGCTATCTGTTGTGTTTTTAATTCAGACAGCAAAAAATGTGTCTGGCTGCCTCAGACTTTGTTGAGTCATATATTGGCAAACACATGAGGTGCATACCAGAACCAACACTTCCTGCTCGGATACTTAACTCTAGTTTTAACTTTGTGTAATTTGCTTATAACAAATTTGAGATTTGAAACTGAAACCAGAAGGGTATGAGTATGTGGTGAAAATGGGTTTTATGTGTCAATATTAAGTTGTTCATGAGAACTACTATCTCTTGCCAGAAGTACTCAGCTGGAATTTTGACCAAAATGGAATTACATCAAAGACTTAAAACTGGATTAAGGAGGTGTAAGTATTTTGGCTCTCTAATCAGATTACTCAAAAGTAGTTACTGGCAGACGTCCACTGGGAATGAAGTAATTTCTAAATCACCCTTTAATTGCAGTAAATGCCACTTTCAATAATTATTTTGCTGAAACAAATGATCATTGTCCAGAAAAGGCCAATTACCTGTTTTTTTGTTTTTTTGGGGGTTTTTTTCCATTTTTTGATTGTTGTGTTTTGTGTAGCTTAAAAGGAAAAACATGTTGTTAATTACTTTTCAAACTATCAATAATTCATGAACGTTACTCAGAACTCACTTCTTTAGTTTCTGGAGACTGGCCATGTCCATATTTTATATTTAATCTTACAAAGCTTGAAAACCATGATCCAATAAGTAACTCAATTGAAGCACTGTTGTGTGGTTATGTTTTGGCTTTCTCCATCACTCCCCACAATAGCTTCCAGCCATATTTGTATCAGAGCGCATGCAGCCAAACACACAAGGTTAAACGGTCCATGTGAGAACCAACTGACATTTAAAGTTTTCATGAAACAACTGAGGACCAAACTGTGGGACGGCTGTGCAGGAGCTCAAGCATAAGACCTTTTTTTAAAAAAACAACAACAACACACAAGACAAATTAGAGCGCCAGACATCAACCAGATTCAGTCCACCCTTCAGGAGCATGATGATCTCTTTGATCCTGCAATGCTATTGAGGGCATGTTTCCATTACTTTGGTTATAATGTTCTCCAGAAATAGGTCATGATTCTTTAGAGAACTACAAAAGAAATATGAAGCAATCAGAAAGCGAGGAAAGGAGAGGAGGAGAGAGGGAAAAGAAGGAAAACTGAAAAAGAAGGCAACATGACTGTAACAATTCACAAAATGTCTGTCACAGGACAGGTTGAGAGAAGCAGGCTGGATGCCAAGCTACCAATTTGTTGCGTGCCCTATCTATGAATATCTTTTTGAATTTGAAGGGCTTTAACATTGGGCAACTTGAGGAAGTAGTGCCACGGTGTGTTTGGACATGTGATTCCATTTGCAGTGTGACGAAAACCATCTCAAGTTTTCGTCACGCTGTCCCCTTGCTCCAGGCATGAAAAGGAACTGACATAAAAAGCTCAAGCAACAAAGGTCATGGCAGAGTTTTTTTTTTTCCAATAAAGACATTTCCAATCCACCCCCTATCT
>OMLB01062684.1:0-21307 GCA_900302555.1 Myripristis jacobus | reverse complement strand
GGTGGGCTCCAGTCTCTCTCTCTCTCTCTCTCTCTCTCTCTCTCTCTCTCTCTCTCTGACTGGGTAACCCAGTGCTGACCACAGTAAGGATTCTGTTGACGCTTCAGCTAATGAACATTGATATAGTGTGTGTGTGTGTGTGTGTGTGTGTGTGTGAGCGTGTGTGCTCCAAACTTTTCAACAGTATGTGCAAAATCCAAATATGTGTCAAAGTGTTGTTGTAAATAAAGTTCAGTTCAGATGTAAGAAAACATGTTTATTGGGTACAGACACCAGCAAAAATCACACCATTATTATTTTAATAGCTTCAGTGAACGTGACAATTACATTGCAAAAATGATCATTCCTACTAAGCCATAATACCAATTCTATTTTGATCTCTCATCATCAGTCATATCTGTCCATCACAAATATCGGTTGCAGAAGTGTATATAGAGTATATTGTGGCAACTAAGAAGTAGAGGCTAACTTATTCCAGTAATGTTCACAAAACGTAAAGCTTCGTGAAATTTTAACGTTGCATTATGAATAGATAATTTCATATCAGATCAGAACAAGGAAAACCACTCACTACATTCCCGTAAACTGGAAACCAGCCTGGCATATGCCTAAATTAAGCAACTATAGCTCCTGCTAGTCTAATTACATTTCACCAGAACACTCAGCAGTTAACGACAAGTGGACCCAAAAATCTCTCTGAGCTTTGAGCATGGTATTGATACTCGACTTGATAAATTTAAGTGACTATAATAGAGGAAACAGTAACATGAAATTTGAGTGAACTGGGCAAAGTCACCCCTGACTTAAAAGCTACCAAAACATATTCTGTGCACACATAAACAATCAGCCTTTGAAACAGACAGATATGGTCACAATTTACTGATTAATTCATTAATTCATTAATTAATTTGTTTGTTTGTTTGTTTGTTTATTTAGCAAAGTGTACAATGGAGATAGTTAACAAGAAAGTGAGATGTGGTGTGGAATACTTGTAAAAGGTACAACAGAGGAGGTAAAGCCATGGCATTTGTTGTGAATTTAGTTAAGTGCATCAACAAACTGAGCAACCCTAAAACTGCATGCACAACTTATTTCTAACCAACTGTTTCACCAGCCTTTCAATATCAGCTGCCAATTATCACAAGCAGGTAAACATGTTGACTCTTACCAGTGGACCTGCAAATCCATCCTGTCCAGGTAGGCCTGGTGGACCTCTGTCTCCCTGAGAACAAATGAAAGAGAGAACAACCATATTAGTACAACACATGAGTGAGCATGGGACACAATGCACATCATAATTTGAGGACAATACTGACTTTGGGTGATTTTGGTACCTTAGCCAACATATGAGGATTGATTTTGTATTTGGTAGAAAATAATCGGGAAAAGAGAAATACACTGGTTTAAAAGAAGTCTTCAGACTGTGTTTACCATGCATTAATGAGGTCTTGTGCAAGTTATGTCTAATCAAAAAAATATGCTGGGCAATACTAAGCTATTATAAAAATCAGATAAGATGTGAGGTGAGAAGGTGAATGGAGATTAAAAAGGAGATTACTACTGGCAAAAATGCTGAGAGAGGGGTGTGGATGGAGACAGAGAAAAGCTTTAGTTGTCAGTTTACTTAAATGTTAGTCACTTACAAGTGACTAACTATTTTAAGTATAGAGCGTGAGGAAAAATCACTGTAATCGTGGGGTGGGGCAATACAAGGATGAAGTTCGATAATATTGGGCACACACAATATGAATTAGGGTGTAATTTAACCCTACAAAAAACCCATGGAGAGAGAGAGAAACAGAGATGAACAGAGAGAGAGAGAAAGAGACACAGACGCCAGCTGATGTGAAGCCAGACAGATATGTGATAATGGAGAGAGTCAGAAGGGCTGGAAGATAAGCAGTTGCTGAATGAATGAAATGGGTTGAGGGAATACAGACGAACAGTGCACTTCATTGATCAAACATTATACAAACAAATTTACAAAGAAACCATTTTTACAGATGCTTAATAATGTTTAACTAAAACACGTCCAAAACAGGATAATAAGTACCACTGGAAGCCTTTAGTATGCATGTTTATGAAATAATAATTTTTGAATAAGCTCTGAGTGGATATTTTAGCCGTTGTCATGAAATATTTTACACTGCTCATTATTAAATAAAATCCATTATGGGAAAAAAACATATGTTTAGCAGTCAGCAAGGGGAGACTTAATGAGATGAGATGATAGATACTAGTGATGCAATGAAAAGAAGTATCAGTGCCAGTCCAGGTACAACGTCATGAGAGGTATCAGTGTCAAAGGAGTGACAGAGGGGTAAGATAAGAGAGGGTCTGAAAAGAAAGGCATTGAGAGATAAAGAAAGAGAGAGAGGGGGAGAGAAGAGAGACACAGAGAGGCAAAGATAGAAAGCAAGATGGACTGGGGGAGACAAAGACAGGGGGTGAGAGACAGACGGAGAGCCAGAGACAGGGATCTAGAGACGGGCAGGGATGCAGAGACAAGCAGGGAGCCAGAGACAGACAGGGAGCGGTGCTGCGGCTGAGTGGATGCCTGGTGGGCAGATTCTTTACCTTCTCTCCGGCTGGAGCCTGGCCAGGAGACAACCCTGGATCTCCCTTCGAACCCTGTCACAGAGAGATTCACAGGGTCATACAAAGCAAACCTATGTCTAGCCTAGAGCTGCAATTAACAGCTATTTTCATTATCAAATAATCTGACGATTATTCTCTCGATTAATCAATTAGTTGTTTGGTCCAAAAAATGTGAGAAAATGGTGGAAAATGTTGATCACAATTTCCCACAGCCCAGGGTAACATCTTCAGATGTCTTGCTCTGTCCCAACCAACAGTCCACAACCCAAAGATAATTAGTTTACTTTCTTAGAGGACTAAAGAAACCAGACAATATTCACATTTGAGGAGCTGGAATCAGAGAATTTGCAAATGTTCTCTTAAAGATGACTACACACAACTGATTGATTATCAAAATAGTTGGCAATTAATTTAATAGTTGGCAACTGATTGATTATTTGACTAACTGTTGCACCTAATCGCTATTATTTTGACCTATAACCCATAGTAAGCAGTTCCATTCATTCATTCATCATTTACAAAGTTATTTTTTGACCTTCAGTTATTTATTTTATCAACTTTACTAAGTGATTCATTCTTTAACTATATACTATCTGACATGGACAGGCCATATTTAAAATGTAGGTTTGGGTAAGCTTAGTGTTGTTACTAAAAGTAAGTAAGTAAGTTAAACACAAGGCAATTTTTAATCAAAAACACAAACAAATTTCTATAAGCGAAACACTGACAAAATAATAGCATTTCAGGTCATTTGGAAAAGAAAAAATCACAAATGTGCGAGGTGCATTTTGTGCTGTTCAACTCCATTTTGTATACTTCACAAACAGGAAGTGGACACTTTACTTTGAAAAGTTAAAACCAGCATATTTCTGCAAAATTGAACCCCAGGGCACACAAGTAGAGGCTGCCCAACATCTTGGTGATGATCTCCTTTGTTTCCAGCAATTATACTAACCTCTGAAAATAATTTCTTTGTGTTAAAATACTACAGTAACTTCAATCTGTGACCTGTCGATCTCTGACCTGTCAGTATCTGACCTGCACTAATTCACTTTCACGTATTCACTGGTTGATTACTTAAATTCTTATCCTCTAACATAGACAAGTCAAAGTTCAAAGATAGGCTTAGCCAGCTATATTGTTGCCAATAAAATTAATTTTCCAAATTGTGATGAAATAACTGAGAGGTAATTGTGGATAAGGAAGTAAAATAAGAAGGTAAACCTCCATATGTTTGCATGTTTTGATTTGAAACTGAAATCCTATATACTGTATCCACTATATCAAGCTACCAGAAACAGAATTTGCAATCCAATTTCTGTACCCTGTTCCAAAGCATATAAAGGAGGAGGTCTGAATTTTCCAATAACAGTGAGAGGCAGAGCAAGAAAACACCATTCACACTGCCAAAGATTTCCAGACACAGAGAATTTGTGGGGCTAGGTTTTTTTTTTTTGCCATTGGAGAGACCACTTCTATTTGAATTATCTATGTGGTTCATTCTCGACTTAGGGCTGTCACAGCTTGCTGCCAGTCCAAGAAAAATTTTCCATCAGCCATGACAGTAGGCAAATGCGATGTATTGACATGAGCTCATGGTGAGGACGTTTCCTTAAGCTTCTCTTAAAACCCACATTGAGAAACTTTGGAAGGACTGAGGGCTAACAAAACTTAATGCTAGTACTGACAAGATACAGACAACACCTTTCCAAGTTGTTTTGAGAGATTTTTTTTTAATTATTGTAAACACAGAAGGTAAAAAAGGGAATAGTACAGAAGGTACAAAAGGGAATGCTACATTTTAGACAGATGCTTTTCCTTTAGGCATAGCACATCAAACTTCAGTTCTACTCTTCATGCATGCACACTCAGGCACAATGTGGCTACAGCAGTGCCCTTAATCTTAAACATCAGAGCCACCAAGAACTCTTATCCCTTCATGTATGAAGAGCTGATCCAGAAGTTAAAGCAACTTTTAGCATTCATGTTTCCAAAATGACCACATTTTGCTCAGCAAGAGAGAATACTAAGCCACAATGTTACAATGCCTTTGAGGATCCTGACTTCACCCAGTTTCTATGTAATCCCAGACCACATGTGTAATTCCCCCAAAGCAGAGAACAACCCTCACAATCTGCCAGAGAAGAGCTAATGTTCAGTGTATTACCACAGCATAGCAATATTACATTTCATTGCTCATAGTTCTCAGGATTTTTATTTCCAAAATGAAATAGATTCAGATCAAAAAATCATAGTGGGCCACAGAATGCCATGGGTCAAAGCCCTGCACTGGTCCAGTTTTACAAACTTGTGTCCGACCCAAACCTACAAAGCCCAATACCGCACACCACCTGTTACCTGCAATTTTCTCTAAATCAACTGACCTGACCCGTTAATGCAAGATTCTGTTTAAAATGATTATTTTTATCTTCAGCTTGGCTAAACAGCAAAGCTACCAATGACATCATTCTCACCGTCTGTAATCACACTGACTTTCTCCCGCACATCTGACTTGGCCTTTGAGGATGTGTTTTCAACAATTTGATGTTCACTACTTCATGCTGATAATGATCAATGTGTGGATGTCCTGTTTTTGTGGATCGAGACCTGTTTATGGATCTGGACAGTTACAAAAAAAAAATACAGTGATTGTAATTATTGTAACTGAAATTTTTGTTTAATTTAAATGGGATTTTTGAAACTTTTATGGACAATTATGATTTTATGAACTCCTAGCATTTAAATTCATAAGAGACACTGGTACAACAACACTACAAACTCCAATGTCAGCTTTTTATGTGTTGTTGGCTGTTGTATTTAGGGAGGAAAATTAGAAGCAATGTTTAGCTCATAAAGGAGAGGAAAAAAACAACAAAAAAACAACTATCAGAAACAAATTACAATCAATCAATTGCAGAGATGTCGAAACAACAGTAATCAGTACAGGGTTTCGTCATTTCTTGATCTGATGTACAATGTTAATTTGGTTTCCAAATATAAGGTTTGCTATCCAAGAGTCAACAAGAAGTCTTAGTCACCTTTGCTGAATGTCTGAATGATTGCTAGCATACGCATTATTTACTACCTCTGCTGTTTACACAGCTGTTTAACAGGGTTACCTCATTTGGCTAGCTAGCAAGAATTAAGGCATCCTGTAATCAGCATGTTACAGTCCTACCTTAAACCTCAGCTAAAACTGCTGTTTTCTTAACAATCAGCAAATACTTTCTTTTAATAAAATGTGTTAAAGGCAAACGGATATGCATGTCAAACGGTGTTTATATATTTTTTTCCTGATTTCTACAACTTGGTCCAATAATTATTAGAAATATCTGCAGTTTGTTTTAATTAACGTCAAGTACAAGGTGAATGGACTTTGCCTTTTAGTATATATCTGTATATCTGGACAAGTTATCATTCAGAAAACAGTATTATTATTGCTTTCAGAGAATATTATCTGGTTAGATTAATATGGCCTGATCTATATCATTTTAGGCCTACCATTTGGCACATTTTCTCACATTCATATGCTTTATGCAGGGTAAAACAAACACTTGAAACAAGACAAAGTATTTGCAAATACTATTTGACCCAGGTCTGATGGTTTCACATACTATAGGTTCACCTGAAGACCTCAATAACAACTGCAACAGCAAGGGCTATGTTTGTCCAATCCCATCCCTAGCTTTGTTTAATGTTGCACTAGGAGGTTCCATTATCTTATTTCTGAAAAATGTCAGTCAGTGGGCAAGTAAGTCAGTAGGTCAGTGAGTAACATACCATTTTCTACACCTTTCCCTCTGGTGACGGTCCAGCATCAGAGGGAAAGGTTTTCCAATACAAGGGTATGGATGTCTTGGTATTTTGAGCAAATTAGATTTACGTACTGAGTTCCTTGTTATCTTTTGTTTCTAAGGGTCCTGGTTTTAGGTGCCTACCTTGCAGCGTGTTCAGGTCATACTAAGCCATGGAGGGTGCTTGTTTGACACCTCAGATACACTTTCCTCAATAGCTGTCCATCAGTGAGTGATTACCAGCTCCTAACAGGTATTATTTACTGGGATTCTGAGCATCATATTTCCATGGTTTTGACTGATGGCCCCAACAGCTCAAGGTGGTAGAACAGATATCCTGCGAGAACATAAACTAACTACAGGGAAAACTGAAGTCCCTTTCTTTTTGTAAAGTGTCAACAGTGCATGAAGCCGATTGTAAGGGTCTTTTAGGTCCCATGGGCACATCGTCATAACATTTCAGGCAGTGCTGAGAGCACATGTCAACTGAGCCTTTTCAGTTCATCATCAGGGACTACAAACACAGGTTTGCTTGTTGTTGTATATTCCTCTGTATTCTTCCTAGGATCCAAACACAATTTAGGGGGGAATTTTTCCCAAACTGAGACAAAGAATCTCTCTCTCACTGTTCCGCCTCCACACTGGGGTTGGGGATCTGAGAATGACTCATCAACAGGTCACTATGGTATTAGACCCACTGATTTTGTATATGTGTATGTGTATGAGTATGAGTATGAGTATGAGTATGAGTATGAGCGTGCGTGCGTGCGTGCGTGTGTGTGTGTGTGTGTGTGTGTGTGTGCGCGCATGCAGATGTGGGTGAACAAGCTGACTGAACAGCAGGGTAGTCCTGTTTTTCAGGAAAGCCAACTGGAGGCCCATAACCAGCCTCACACACTGTCCAAGGTCACACCAGAACTCATCAATCCATCTCCCAGTGCTCTGTTTGACAAATCAGAGAGGGAAAAACTGGACATTCTTCTCTATGTGTGGGATGAGATGGGCGAAAAGATCATAATTCATAAAATGTAGGCTACAAATTCTTTCACTTTATGAACAAACAAAAAGCTCTGGTCAAGGGATGTTCACTTACAAACAAACATGTCCATGTCAAAATTCAATCTTGTGACAGACAAATGGAGGGGTGGGAGGACTGTGCACTTATCCTTTGTTTCTGCTCCTATAGTGAAGACAATTAGGGTTTTCTGCTAGGCTGTTTCCCACTGACAGCAGAGTGTATGTTGCCAGTGAGAACCACATCCACCACAAACATCTGCATGAAGATGCCCACATCCTTGCTCAACTGTGCCAGTGGTTCCTTTACATCTGGTCCCATGCTTAGGAAAACTCACCAGACATTCAAAATGCTATCTTTTCTTGTTTGTTTGTTTGTTTTCTTGACATCAAGTATGTATCATGATTAATGGTGCAAGCCTTCACAAGCAGTGGTAGGGTTGGTAGTGGATTCCGGGCTTACTTTGAGCTGTGGGGTGAGATGGAAGTGGTGACAGCTTTGTTTGAGTTGTTTCAGTTAACCACCACCCCGATCATTGCCCATGCCACACTGTGCCAACATGCCTTCCTACATCTGGCTTAGTCTGGTTTAAACCCACCAGCACACACTCTTAGCAGCCATCACGTGGCTCCTCAAAGGGAAAATACAACCGTCTCTGCAATAATAGATGCCATTTGCCAACAGTTTTACCAAAACTAGATTACAGACGAGTGAATGCATATAACTTTAGTGTGGGTGGGCTCAATACCCTACGAGCGGTAGCGCGGGTTCCATATACATCCACAGAGGTACGTCATGTAGAGAGCCATCAGTCAATGCTGCTCAGTAAGCAGAAACAGCTGGGGCAATGGCTGATCTCTTTACAACTAGATTTAGATCCCAAAAGACCAACTAGTATTCCTGGATTTATAAAATCTTTAAAACTCTAGCTATTTAAATGTGTAGCATTGTTTATTATACCTGGTATCTGACATAAGGCATAAGAAATGATTTTCTTCAGTTGTTTCTTTGAATAGACTGAGTAGTTGATAACAACAGCTGACTCACATATTATTTACAAATACATGTGATTCTGCATCTACATGTAACTAAAAGTGTGCATGAATGGATATTGTCTGACCGTCTGTACAAAGCTGCCAAGGGCCTCAGTCTTATGTAACAGTTGAACATCTTGAATGTGAGGGTCACAGGTTCAAACTCCAGGTGGTAGGCTACATCTAGTTTCTGAGGCAAGAGGCTACAATTCATATCCTCTCCTCCAGGAAAAATCTCCAGCCATTGAGGTGTTTTTATCTTGGCATGATGTGTCCACAGGGAATAGTAGGGTGAGGACCCAAACTACTGACTTACAGAAGAAATTACTTTGTAATGTTTGAGTCCAATTTGTATTTTATGCTGTGTGTCATTGCGTTTTCTCTCTGCACTAATGTATCAGTTATTAATATATACTATGGAAATGCATTAAAAACATGGAGTTTAACAACTGAACTTCCAAGAGGCAGCTGTTCTCATACATAAAGTTAAATTCAACTACATTATTTTTTATCACCATGACAGGAGTAAAAGACCTTTTGCCATAGCAATGCAATGAGTCATTAGCTGATGTAATGTAAATGAGGACTCATTATCAAAGACAGAAGCACACAGAAAACAGATGAAACAATGATCACTTCCATGACATCATCCATATGCTATAGTTACCATCGTAATTGTGAGTCACTCTAAGTAGTCTTATATGGGCAGGATACTATCAGCTTTGTTGTTCAACATCAAAGTCGATTGTGTGTGTATGTGTGTCTGTTTGAACACGTGCAGGTATATGTGTGCTACGTGTACATACATATGCACTTGTGTGTAATCATGCTGCACTGCAAGAGAATTCACGTGTACACATCTGTACGTGTTAGAGCATATTGTTGGCATAATACAGCTTATACCATGTATGAAATCACAACTTTTATGCTGTCTAACACCCCACTGCTTAGACAATGGAACATATGGTTAACACATTTCCATTAGCGCAGAGTGTAAGCCTACAGAAAGAACATAAAAATACAACCAGACCAGATAAAAATCAGCAATTGAACGAATTTTGAAAACTTGGGGGCGTGGCTAGATGATTTTATGTTTAAAGGCCAACAAGATCATTCATAAGTATAATCAAATATATTTTAAAACAGGGCTAAAAAATAACAAGTACTGGTGTTTTAATAGCCAACAAAAAGAAAATACATCTTAATGAATTGACATCAAAAGGGAATTGCTATGCAAAGAAAACAATCTCATGCAAATTGGACAGCATTACTTTTTACAGTCCAAGACAGCAATTTGACTGAAGGGCTTCTCAACAGTAACTGATGAGAAAGCTGAGCCTAACAATTGTTTGAATGATTCCAGAATTTGCTGGCATGAACACCCAGGAGAGGAGACAGCACTCATTTAGAAATGATAAAAACAGACAAATCAGTTACAAGGAACTCAAAGACTTAGCTTCAGGCTAGTTAGAAGTCACAATGTTCTCTTTGGTTTCATGTTCTAATTACATTGCTTGCTTTCAGGATGCCTCTCTCTCTCTCTCTTTCTCTCTCTCTCTCTCAGCCTCTATTTCTCTGATGATTGGCAGGGAAGCAGGGAAGTCTGAAGAATGGCAGTAATCTACCTTAGGCAGTATGGGGGAGCTCAATTTAGTCATCCTGTCTCTCGACTCCCACACTCTTAGACCCTCATCTACTGTACACAAATTACTCCGCAAGCCCAAACCCCACCAACCCTGCCACTGTAAATCACATCGCCATCATATTGATCACCACTACAAAGACGCAAAATTACAGGGGTATGAAATTACACAAATTTGTGGATTTTATGACTTAGGGTTCAGACTGCCCTGACATATGGGCTCTACCATCTACAAAGAAAAAGAAAATGATCAGAGAACACAAACAATTTCAGCCTTTTACCCTACAGCTGCAAAAGTCTGTTCCGCCTCTGCTATGAGAAACATAAAAGATTTGAAACATGCCTGTGGAGATCTATGGTCTGACCTTTGGACCATCCTCGAACACTGAACGTGCTGATGCTACCAGAAGGTGAAATTTAGATAATTCGCCAGCCAATTTTCCAAAGCGTGGCCATGTGAGACTCTGTCAAAGTTAGACACAGCACCAGTGCAAGAACATCTTTATTATATCACAGGATCAAAAGAACTATTTATTTATTTGAAACCAAAACCCAAATAACGATAATCTGTACTGACAACAGGATACAAATAGAGCAAAAGCATTTCAGAGTGGAATAAATAATGAATGTATAGTTGTTTAGCCTTTTGCATTGGACAAGCCATTTTATTTTATTTTTATAAGATTTTATCTTTCACCACTGAATCGGAAGTAGGTTCATTTCCACTGGAAAAAAACGTAAAATACTATCTTTTTTTCTGAGAGGGAAGTAGTGTAGATGTAGAGCATGACATTGACCATCCCTGGCCTGTGTCTGCGGTTCACTAGAGCTGGCTCAGGCTCTGAGGGAACGCATCTGGCTCCTCCACAGCCCCGACACTCTCCCAGATACTAACCAGGACACTGTCTGGCGCTCCCAGGGAGCTGTCTGTATCTCTCTAGTACAGGAGAAGGCCACTCACCTTGGGGCCAGGTGGACCGGGCTGTCCTGGGATTCCATGTGGACCAGTGGGACCCTGCAACATATGTAGAGAGAGAGGGAGAGAGAGAGAGAGAGAGAGAGAGAGAGGGAGAGAAAGAGGAGATTATCTCACAGTACATTGTACATAATGACAACCCAATGTTTAAGACGAGTCAGATGGAAGCTAACACTTCCAGCTGTACTCTGAACTACAGAGAGACAACGTGAAAGTGTGCATGTGTGCTGAATTGATCAAGAAAGAGTGAGTGAGCGGCTTTTTTCCCCTCAGAAACCCTCATATACAAAACACATATATTATGTCATTTCTCCTTGGCGTGCCGAACCAATCCCACTCCTTGAACATCATAGGTATGCAGTGAATGCACAAGGGCACATACATGCGCACACACACACACGTGCAGACACATGCCTACAAGCACACATAGATAGGCACATGCACACCATATACACACACCTACACATTCCTACACATCTGCACCCCTGCTGTTGGCTGGGTAGGCTTTCTCTGAAACAGGGAGTCCACATGAGGTAAGAATACTCTCTCTCTGTCCATCTCTCTTACTCGCTCTCTCACTTCTTTCATCATCATTAATGACGGAACAAATGCATAAATAAATAGTGGCTTGTATACTAATAGATACAAAGGAAATTCCCATTTATGTTGTTCTTGAATGATGAATGACTATTGTGTAACTACAGAAAACGCATCATTTGGCTAAAAATTATGGTGGAAATTACATCATGTGTTTGAACAATGAGTCCCAATCTTTCACTTGTGCTTACTTCAATGAGAAAATTAACCAAATTCTACGAACGGAAAAACCTAATGAGGATAAATTTCACCCGTTTTGGAGTTTTGCTACAGAAAGGCAAATCTGCAATAAGTAAGTTTACTGTAACTCCTTTTCATAAGACAGCTGCTTACAGTATTACCACCCTCACCAATACTTAAGTTGCAACCTTCAGGCAAGCTTTACAATATTACTACCAATAAAATACAGGACAGGCTGTTTCTAAGACAAATGCCCACACCATATGGGCTGGCTATGGTCCCTGTGCTCAGAGTTTGATAACACTAACAAGCAGAGGCAGCAGAATGAGTCTGGTATTCTGTGCTGAGGCAGCAGACACAGAGTTGGAGACATAACCACAGCACCACACACTGCCCTCAACATCCCACCACATAATGATCCCAGGCCCTGTGTCTGTGCTTTATGACTCATATGAGTTTACAGTACATTCTGTAGCAGCCATGTGCTCTCCCAGCCTTTTACTAGGAGACATGTTTTACTGTTGGCTGGAGGGGGGTTGCATATGTGTGTAAGTACGTGTGTCTGTCTGCCTGTCTGTCTACCTGCCTGTCTGTCTGCTGGTCTCCGCACCTCTTAGACACAATAAAACAAAGCAGAGCACAAGAGGCAAGTGATGAAAGCAAAAAAAAGAAAGCATCAGGTCTGAATATTACAGTTAAGTAATATGGAAAAGCAAAACATCCACACACATGCACACACAAATAATATACATAGAAAGAAATCCCTCCATTCATACGGATTGTCTCTAGCATTAAAAAGGGTTGATTTTTCAGTGACTATTATTTGGAGTTGACAAGTCTTGATGTGACAGTTTTGTTTATTTGAAGATCTGACATAGCTTAGAGGCAGATGTTCAGTATTATGAAAACATGTTAAATCAAAACTATTTTGTGTGGTATAGTGCAGGTATAGCGCAGGGGGCATGTGCACAAAACATTTTATCTTACCAGTAAGAGCCTTCCTGACCAGCACTAAAAGCTCCTAGCTATGCATTCTCGCTTCAAACCATTTCACAAAACTGCTAGGACCGACTTTTACTAAGGAATTGGGAGAACTTACCTTAACTTGACCTCACTGCTATGGATGATGTCATGATTAATGAACTTACTATGCCCACTGTGACTGATAGTGGATAGCTCTTTGTCAGTGAATTGACGATATAAATACTTGTAGAAGGAGATATTGTGTTGGCATGTTTAAAAGGAGGGCCTCAGTTTTTGAAGAGGTGTCCACACAGTGACAGCAATTTCCCGTGAAAACTAATGTTTAACAGCAAAATGTGGCGATAACTGCACTGCACGAGTGATCATCTTCTGTGAAAGCTGGGAGTGTTGCACAGTTCTATACATCTCCAAAATGTCATAACATAACTGAAGGTGCATAACTGAAGGTGCACCTAAGAACAACAGTTGGATCGATTTTATAAACTAGCCTATATGTGGACAGTGCACTGGGACAGGTGTGTGTGAACAGTGTATGTATGTGTGTGCAGGCTTTGCAGCCTGCACACACCAGAGGAAACTGGATTTTACAACAACCACAACTTGTAAGCAGTATCAATAATAGCAACTAACTTTTCTAACTTTTCATAGATTTAGGAACTGGGTTTAGCATTAAAACACTTGAGATACACTTGAAATACTCTCATCCCAAAAATTTACGAGTCTTAAAGTTAGGAGTGTCACTCCCATGATTTTTAGGAATTGCTCCTAAATTGGCCAGTTAGGAGCCACTTTTAGCCTTAAGATGTTTTGTAAATACCAGCCCTGATTTCTACATTCTGTAAGTTAAATTAACCCTGATATTTTTGTTATGAAAGGATGAACTTCTAGAGACACTAAAAGTCCTATTTATACACAGTCTCCTATGATGCGTAATGCATCTACTCAGTAAAAAGTCTTGTTCTGTTTAAAGATGCCCCCAGGGCCTGTGGTGGTGATCACAGCATTGCATCATGGCAGCTTTGGCAGTTGCATACGACTTAGTCTTAAGATCAGAGTGGAAATGGACCCAGTGTAGCTGCTGCTGCTTGCATCTGGAGCTGTTTGGTCACTCCACCTTGATGCTCCAAAGACGCAGGGAAGTAAACAACACTGCATGCATCCTCTCCACGGACTATCTCATTGTCATGCACCATTACAAACTGAGCCTTGTTCCTGATTTTAATCACGCAAACCACAAACATGTCTGTCAGCACCTCATCCCCCACAGGCCCAGTTGGATAGTAATGGTAAGTACAAGCAAACCACATGTCGCCAGTGTCTGGTGGCTGCCACAAGATACGGTGAAAATGCACTGGGAGAGTCTTCCTTGAATGTGTTGGTGCTGTTGATTAGCAGGCTCAGTGCCTTCAAGGCCAATAAACCTGACCTTAACCTTTCTGTATTCACTCAGCAACAGAACTACAGAGCGTCCTGGCCCAAACTAGCCCCTGTGATGATTGTTTCTATGTCTTGTTATAAAGAGCACTGACATTTCTAAAAACAACAGCACCTTCTGTAATCTTCTCTTTTCTCTGTTTCTTCTCTTTTTTCCATAATTTACCCCTTTAAAGGTGTTATTTGTGTTCCTGTTTTGATTATTCAGTCAAGTCAAATTCTTCATACACATACACAGACATGGTCAAATAAGGGATTTTTCTTCTGCTAATGTGTAAAGAAGAGGCACAATCCTCAAAGGCATCATCGAAATTATGTCATACGATTCCCTTGGTTCCAGTCAAGTAAAGGCAATGACAGACAGTAGCCTTTTAATCTTGAAGGCAATACTGTCCATCCCCCTTACACCAGTCTGCCCCCCGTACCATCAGCTTTAGGCACAGTACACTCACCCGAGGGCCTCTTTTTCCTGGAGGACCAGGTAAACCAGGGGGACCAGGAGGACCCTAGATCAGAGAGACAGAGAGGGAGAGAAAGAAGGGAAAGTAACAGAGAGAAAGAGAGGGAAAGGGGAAAAAGAGAGAGATGTATGTTAATGACAAGCAATAACATGCAGTTCACTGTCCAGGCCTCCACAATGATGAGTATGTAGTGCTATATTTATGTAAGAGCTATTAAGTTCAAAGAAAGGAGCCAAGTGTTTTCAACTAAAAGTGCTATTAGGAAAGCTCTAAGCATAAGGGTCAAGTTACATTCTCAGGATGAGTCTGACGCCACATAAAGCTTTGTCATGGAAAAACCATAGCATGAAACATATGGAACAATTGTATGTCATGTTCAGTTGGATGCAAGATGTAAAAGAAAAGGCAAACAAATTAAGGAATTCACACATGTTGACAACACGTCTGCATTTCAGAGCCTATCCCAACAACGTGCCTTATTTACCAATACTCTGTCATTGCTGTACAACACCGAATGATGCTGAAAGAGTGTCTTACAAATGTGGCATGAACTGTATATACTAAGGTTCACCACTTTCAAATTTGCAACTTCACATCCAATTCTAGATGTGAGAGAGCAAATATTTCCTGGTATTAAAACTACACTCTATACATGGTTCTGTTACTATCTATACTCACAACATAAACACAAACCACCTAAGTGCACATTCATAGCTGCACATAGTTCAGAGGTGTGAAAAAACAGTGCAACATGGGAAATTTGGAAAAGTCTCTCAAAATACCATAAGTCAGATTTTAACTGGATACGAGCACTTGGTAATACCTGAAGGCATGTTTTAGCTTGTGGAATGAAGCGCAGATTTGAAGAATCAAATGAGGGAGAAGGAAATACAAATGTTATCTCATATTTCTTGGTACTAAAATTGGGCTGTCAGCTCCACACTTGACAGTGGCAATATGCCTTCATAGCAATAAGCTATATGAATTGCCATGAATTTGAAGAATGAGGGATGTCTTTAACACTGCCTTTGTGGGTGAAAGAAGCTTGAGGATTCGACATTCTGTCCCATAACACTCACAGATGATGAATGAGAACTCACTGCTAGCATATTTGTTATCTGATGGGTCCTTAGAGATGCACTGAATGTCATTTCTGACCAGCAGTGCAAACAGACACTTTGTTTACTGATTGGCCAGTGCTTGGTCTGCCCCAGAATGAGTTATGATTGGAAAATGGAAGCATTTCAAAGTCATTAGCGGTTATCACGTATATCCTCGAAGGGCATTATGACACTCTATTCCAAACAAAGCAAACATGGAGCAGATCGCTGAGGTTTCTCAGAGGAGGGTCAACTGAGTGCATTGGGATACAGCATGCCATTCAGTGATAATGGGAATGTCAGGCTTCTGCTACGACTGAAAAAAAATGAAAAAGAAATATTCTATCGTTTATTACCAGTAATGCCAAAAAGATCATTTTGTGCAGATTCACAAATTGAGAGAAATCAGATTAGATTTTCATTAAATGTGCGACAGTAAATGAGTTCCAATTAAATGACAGACTTTTCAAATTTGAACCAAGTTATGCCTCATGGGAAGTCAGCTGAGGAGGAATTCCCCCTCTGGCCAAGGGAGCTATTTAAGCAACAAGTTCCACTACACCACTACATCCCAAACTCTTTAAGTCCTTCTCCCCCAGAGAAACTTGTGCATAGTATAAGAGTCAACAGTCAAATAAAGAGAAAACCTAGAAGTACCGAGTGGAAACAGAATTGCAAATGAAACCAGGCATGTCCTAAACTGAGGGTGCACTACTCTGATACAGTACATTTAATGTTTCTCCTTGGTATACCCCAAATATCCTCATTCTGGCAGCAGCCTACTTTGCTATGCAATGGCCCTTTCATTGTAGATCATGCCTATTCATAGCCAATATTTAAGTACTGTTACTAAGGCAATAGATTATTATGGGGTAGTCAGAAGAATCCTGAATGTCAGGCGAATCGAAGGACAAAGAGAGGAAGAGAAGGAGAAAGAAACAGCTGGTTGTTCCTCTGCACTCCCACACACAGACACATGGAAACTGTGAGCACACAACCGCCTTCACCACAACAACAGGGCCTAAAGAGACCAAGACACTAATGAAATAAAGTGATAACATTCATATGTTTGATCTGTAACCACCAAGACAGGGGTCAGATTCTCCCAACTGAGTCAATTCAAGAAGCCGATGTTCTGACAAATAGAATGAATTGTCTTTTTAGCTTTGCTTTGCATGTGATAGAATTGAATCCTGCACAGAGAAGGCCCCTATATCACCGTCAACATTTTGTAAGTGAGTTGTCTGCTATAGCCCTAATAACAGAATGTGTAACTGAAATATTTCCAAGAAGGGAAACTCATTTGGCAGGTGATGAATGACTTATGTACTTCCTCCATCCTTGCCTTTGAAGCTCAGTTCAGGTAAACTCTGAAGCATCCTTAGCTTTATCCCTCCTATAATCTCACAGTAATGAATGGACTATGCCTCACACCCAGTTATAAACAACCTAAGCTGACCCAACACTGGTGAAATTGCTTTGTTCTAACACTGGATTCACATCTCATCACTTTGCCTGTGTTTGTAGTATACTCGACAAGGCACATTCAACTAAACTGTTATGTCCTTACAAATGATTCAGCAAATGCAATCCATCACGGAAGTCATATTCCTAGTTCTAACTTGCCTTAATGCCAAAACAGGCACTGTACAGTGTTACATAATACTGTATATGAGTTGAGTCATATGACTTGTTGTTGGACTGGTCCTTGTACTTTCCTATGGCTCTAACTCCCCATAGCGAATAAAAGTGCATTTGTCCAAACAATTCCTCAGGGATGCTGAGCAAAAGTGCAGCAAATAGTAAAATGTGAGATTTATAACAAGATGGATTTGCATAAAATGGGGTAAGTTAACATTGCTATGAAGGAAATTGCTCACCAAGCAAACACAAAAAACACACATTTTCAGAAATGTTATTAATATGCAATGTCTCTCTGTCAAATAAACTAACAAACTAAACTAAAATAAACAACTGCAAGTTGTTTATTTTAGAGCTGTACAATTACAATGTAAAAAAGCTGCTTGAGAAAAGTACGTATTACTGCATGTGACACACCAATTACAAAAACTAAAATACATTTTTTAAATAATCATTTAACACTGTCTGACATTGGTAGCAGCCTATACATGCCATGGTGCATGCCTGGTTATGTGCTTACAAAAGTATTTCCCTTAGGGAGGTAAACCAACTTGTTTTCAAGTTCAAACAGCAGAGGTAATGACACAAACAGAAAGAGCCACTGACCTTCAGCTGAAGCATTCAAAACACACCTTCATCAAAACTGTCAGAGTAGTCAACATGCTGTTTGTAAAGTTGAGGACAACGGCAGAAAAGAACAAACACTCTGACTCATTTAATGATAATTAATGATAATTTTGGATGCACTACAAAAAGGTTCTGACCCAGGCAGTTTAGTGCTAAGAATAGTGCAGTATACTAGACTCTGATAAGGCTGAGATTTGAATCCACAACCCTCTTGCTGGCAGGCAAAAGTGCTTCATACTGAGCCACTGTATTGTATTTTATAGATAAGGTAATTCTAAGGAAACATGTCTGTCAGTTCCGACATCTCCCATTATTCTGAAACTTCAAACAGTGTAGAGAGAAAGACCTGAAACAACTCACATCCATGGAAACATAAGCAACGGCTAAGGATCTAAGCTATAAAACAGTGTTCACTTGGCTCAGGGTCACGGGAGAAGCAAAGCACTCGTTACAGCTAGCTTACATCATAAGGTTGGATGGACAGCTCATTTTTTCTTGCCAGGCTATAGCTCCCAACCTAAAGATGAGTTATCCTCACTCACACAAGAGCAAACGTGGCTGGCAGTATTTCAGAAGGGTAATGACATGTGTTATTCTAACCACCTGTTGATACATGAAAAAAGAAAAGCGCTTGGACACGCCATCACCTTTAAATCAGTGCACCGCCCTGCCAAAATATTTTTTCATAGATCCTGGAAGTGTGTAAGGAAGCCAAATGTTACAAAGCAATTCTTACAGTGTAATGACTGTAAATTAGCTGTGATTGCTTTGCAATGTAATTTTCCTCTAGATCATGCACAGAACTGCTCTGACTTGTGATTCAACTCTTTTAAAGCTGTTCCAGAATCACTCGTAGCTGTGATTCTCATTCATAAATTCAAGCACCTACCGGAGGACCTGGCTCTCCTTTGAGGCCGCGGAAACCACCCTCGTAGTCATAGAAGTACTCTGGCTCCTCATATCCATAGTCATAGCCTCCCATGTCCATATCATCATAGCTGCCATCTAGGATGTGCTCCTCAGAGGCGTCCACCTGATTCTCACGGTATAATGTGGTACCATTGACTTTCAGCTGAGTCTCCAGGAGCTGGTCTGTCTGCTCGGGCCTGGTGCTTGAGTCCTTGGGGCTGGTGCTGGAGTTGTTCCTGAGACCTTCCTTCACACGACTCTGCCTGACTGGGGAAATCAGGCCTGGGGTGCCATCTGGTTCCTGTGGCCTCCCCGAGCTGCTCTCCTCCTCTGTGCTGTTCTCAGACTGGTCAGCGGCTCCCTGGAGCCTGGTGTGTGCTGCTGGCGTGTTACTGGTAGTGGTGATTGTTGCCCTATGGGTGAGGCTCAACGTTGCCAAACCACTCAGGGTGGCTGGGGTGGGGCTGTCAGGGTGGAGAGAGGATGCAGTGGAGTGTGCAAGGGGTTCCAACATGGAGATGTGACTACGGACCCCCAGATTCGGCTGTACTGATGGGCTGAGGGTTGAATATTGTGTGATGGAACTTTCTGGGGATAGTTGCTCTGTGGTTGCTCTGGCCTTTGTCAGGGTCTGAATGGTAAGGGGTACTCCAGAGGGGGTATCGGCCATGGGGCTAGAAGTGGGATCTGTTGCCTCCATATCCAAACCTAAGTATGGCAAAGGTGATCGGAAAGTGTCGGCCAGCCGGCACTGTTTTTTAAGGTAGTTACAGTAGCGCGAGGCAGCCTGGGCTGAGGGGTAAATGTCCAGTTGGCAGACCTGGCCATGGAATGCTGCCGCTTTGGAGTTCATCCTCCCCAGGGTGAAGAGGCCCCCAGAGTCCCCCAATGTGTGAGGCCTGCTGAGCGTCTGCTCTCGCTGGTGTACTGCCCCACACTCTGCATAGAAGGACACTGAGCGCGGACGGACACCCACAGCAAATGAATGCCTGTGCCCATCCTGACAGTCATAGGTGAAGTAGATGGAGGCCTTCTCAGCAGTGTAAACCACCACTCTGCGCGGCAGCAGCTGAATGCCAAAATGCAGCCTGTCCCTGCTGTCCTTGACACTGAAAAGAAAAGCATTGTTTGCTCGCCAGGAGCTTAGGCTCACCACAACAGAAAACTCTTCACCGATCTCCGGCGGGAACAGGCTGCCTGCTGGGGCCTCAAAGAGGGAGTCTGGGTCAAGTAAAATCCCAGCTTCAGGAGGAGGGAGGTTTGGAAATGAGGGAGTGGTGGCAGAAATGGAGGAGGGTGAGGTGGTCCTCTCGTAGGGATTGTCTCTGCTGCTCTGGGGAGAGAGACCCAGCCGATAGAGAATATCCACTCCTGAAGGAGAGAAGAGACATTGGTAAGCTCAACATAGCAAGAATGGATCACAAATGGCCTTTATGGCAGAGCTGGACAGAGCTAGGAGGGGGGCTTTCAAGTGGTAGTAAAGGCTGCCGGCTGGCATCACAAGACACTTTGTTTGCAAGCAAAAAAAAAAAGGCAAGGACAAAGCAGTGTTACTGAGACTGTTGCACTGTGAACCAGGTATTTCTGCTGCATTTCTGCATTTCTGCAGGCCATCATTTCTCAAAGAGTGGTAGGGGAGTAGCATCACACTGCACTGGTCACAGAGAAAGAGAGTGATAAACCTAATAGATTAATTTAATGCCCCTTTAACTGTGCACCTTGGCTGCAAGTTTTCATTCACTCCCCGCAATCCTCTTTGGCTATTCAGAAAGAAATACACATCATTGCAACAAATGTGCAGTGGGACTGTACTCAATCTGTACTCCTTCTGCTAAATGAGTGAAGAAAAAAATCACAGCTCAACCATTGTACCCACACAGCAGTCTCTCCATGATGCCGGTGACCCCTCCTTGTTTTTCTACTAGAGCAAGTGCCAGAGAGGCAGCTGGGGCCCAGATGAGTGGAGGGGACTAGAGAGGGATGGGGCAGCACCAGGATACAGGAACCCAGTTCACACAGCCTTTTTGAATCAATCTGCCACCAGAGATTCATGAGAACAGATTTCCTCCAATGAGTCATTCTTTTCTCAGGTAATTCTACAAAAAAAAAATGTATGTTCGGTCCACTGACACTTGAGGCACAGCAGGGCAAAGGCACTTAATTGATACTTGTGCAGTTTTGGCGTTGAATAAAGGGGAAAAGACAGATCACTAAGCTGGAGGGAAATGTGTCACATGTGTCACATATGTCTTCACTGTGCAGCAATAGTACAGCAATTTCAGAAAAAAATATTAAAATGACAACATGACAAATGG
>OMLB01062683.1:0-11595 GCA_900302555.1 Myripristis jacobus | reverse complement strand
ATAGCACAGGTGTCAAACTCGTGCCATGGATGGCCGAGAGGCTGCAGGTTTTCATTCCAACCAACAACTCTACCAGGTGATTTCACTGATCACCTTACCTCCAAACAGAGAGGCGGGACTAAGCAGTGAAATCACCTGGTAGAGTTGTTGGTTGGAATGAAAACCTGCAGCCTCTCGGCCCTCCATGGCACGAGTTTGACACCTGTGTCAAAGACTGTTGTAATTTGCGAACCTGTGTCACTGTCTCATGAAGTATGTATGTACTAGAGTCGCTGAGATATCCTCTCCCCTAGTTAATAGCGCCATTGGAGTGCCACAGGGGTCAATTTTAGGACCACTGTTGTTTAGTTTATATATTAATGATTTATCATTGATCTGCCTAGAGGTCAATATCCAAATGTATGCAGATGACACAGTCATCTACACACATGCAAAAAGCAGAGAGCAGGCTGCGTCAAAACTTACAGCTGTACTAGATAAAGTGTCTGTTTGGTTAACTAATAGCTGTCTTACCCTTAATGTGAATAAAACAGTAGGTATGTGTTTCTCTAACAAGAAAAATTATAATCAGCACCAACCAGACATACTTGTTAAGGCAGAGGTTATTAAAATCATTGACAATTTTAAATACTTAGGCATTATTATTGATTCCAACTTAACTTTTAGAAACCATATAAAAAAGTCAAAAGTGTTTAAGAGCTAACTTAAATAATTTTAGACACATCAGGCACCAATTACCTATTTCTGCTGCCAAACTGTTCTTGCACTCAATGATCTTCTCATATCTATCTTACTGCTGTACCAGTTGGTCACAGGCAGGTGTGACAACACTGAAACCACTGTACACCCTCTATAAACAGGTTATGAAAGTGCTTGATAAAAAGCCAAGAAATTACCATCACTGTACAATCATAAAAAAACATAACTTGTTTACCTTTGAGAGTTTTCTCTGCTATGCAGACGTGCTTAATGTATAAGTTGATACATAACCTTGCACCACCACTGCTCAAACAATGCTTGTCATTCTGCAGGGACAATGCAAGGGCCTCAAGGGCCTCAGTGAGAGATGACTGTCACACACAATATAGAAGGACTGCTTTTGGACAATCAGCATTTTCATTTAAAGCAGCACAAAAATGGAACTCAATCCCACTTCACATCAGAGACTCTGTAAACCTCAACAGTTTTAAATTATCTCTAAAGGCCTGGTTGAAGGAGAATCAGTCATGCATTCATTGATCTTGTTTTAACTGAACTTAACAAGGACTATGCTCTATGCCAGGGGTGGGCAACCATGTGCCATGGAGAACCGAGAGGCTGCAGGTTTTCTTTCCAACCAAAAACTCCACCAGCTGATTTCACTGATTAGTCCCTCCTCTCTGCTTCAAGGTGAAGTAATCAGTGAAATCACCTGGTGGAGTTTTTGGTTGGAAAGAAAACCTGTAGTCTCTCGGCTCTCCATGGCACATGGTTGCCCACCCCTGCACTATGTGAGTAATATGGTGGTGTCATTGTTGAATGTACTAATGTTGCCCTACTGGAAGTGTCTGTAATGTCTATTTGTTGTTGTGTAATGTTTTTATGCAAATATTTTAGCACCCTGCCCAGGAAGCATAGATGAAAATTAGCAATATAGCTAACTCTGATACATGATCTATTCTGTACATGGCCCCTGTCAAATAAGCCAATAATAAATAAACTTATTTTGATGCAAGATGAGATTCATTAGGTTAGTTCCTTGGCAAATGTGAAATACTTGGCAACATTTGGCTATGTAATGTGCTTTTGACATAATGTGAGCTTTGTGGAGACTTTTGATAAATCAACCCAAACTCACATAGACCAGTCATGTTGCAGTTTTTGCTTTTCTCCACCCCTCCAAAGTTTGTTAGCAAAATCCACATTTAACTCAAACTCCTCCGGCAGCTTATGCTACTGTTTAAGAGAAATACTCTGGACCCTTCCATTAAAATTCACAACGACCAAATCCATGAAGGAGTCAACGAGACAGCAGAGGCAAGTGGTGGCACTAAGCTGAAAAGGCCACATTCTGAGTCAGAAAGAGAACATGATAAGAAACATAACAAAATATGTCACGGTTGGTTTAGCTTAGCTATAGCCTGTAGGCACAGAACTTCGCAAAGTTTGTCTTAGGTTGGCCTCCATACTGCCGCAACATATGCTGTTGGAGGGGGGTAAAATTTAACAATGCACATTGTTTCCCTTGTTTATAATCTTATGTGTTTGTCATTGTTTATGTGGTGTTTTCTTTCTCCCACTGTGTAAAGCATGATTTTTTTTTAAAGTGCTGTTGTTTTTGCTATTATAATTTTCTACACCAGGAGTGTCAAACTCAATCAGTAAAGTGGCCTGTGTTGTGTGTAAAAAATAATGATTGATACACAAGTATGAACTTCCTCCACAAAAATGTCTATCTAAAAGCAAACTGATCAGAGTGGAAAATGACATGAAGATAACTGATAACTGATATTTCTCTGAAGAGAAATCTACAGTCATACTTTTTCTTTTACTCATATAGTACATGCACATCACTGGCATGCCCGATTCAGCTACAAATAAAACATTTAATGTTAAACCACATACAAAATATACCGAAGTATTTCACAAGTTAAACAGGCAAAAACAAAAAAACAAACAAAACAATACATAACAATAACTGCCTCCGGAGGTTTTATTCTTTCATTACAGCCACATCAGCTCCATACATGAGACAGACAGGTTCATCCATATTGCAGCTAAACAGGCACTCGATGTCATGGCTCGCCCAGCACCTTAAGTTATGTTTTCTTGGTTTCATGTTTATTTTGCAGCACTTCCTGTTTCATTGTCTAACTCTCCTCTCGTTTCAGATCACTTCCTGTCAAGTTTCCCTCCTGTGTGATTGCCTGCCCCGCCCTACTGTGTTACACCTGTGCCTTGTTGTCTTCCCTCTCCTTGTGTATTTAGTCTGTGTGTTCCCTGCTCTCTGTGCCAGTTCGTTGTTGCCTTTTGTGTCTTCACGTTCCAGCATTTTTCCTCGTGTTAAGCCCTGGTTTTTTGTTACTTCTTCTGGTTTTTGGACACTGCTTTTTTTGCCTAGCCCTTTGGATTTGTCTGCCTTGATTCTGACGGCCTCCTGTGTTTGAACTCTGTCTCTGGAATAAAGGACTCATTATTAGTCTGCCTGTCTCAGAATTGTGCTATTGGGTCCAATCCCGACATCCAGTCCTGACACTCGACCTCCCGCCTGTCTTGAAAACACCTGTTTTCAACTTTGCTTGGAGCTGGCTTTCTACAAAGTGAGCTAGCTAATAGCCTTACTGTCTAGATGGAAGTGATTGGCTGGGCTGCTGATAAGCTCGTCAGCAGGAGGGGGAGGCGGGGCCACGCAGGAGCTTTGTGATGTGGATAGCATTGCAGTTGTTTGTAGTATTGTTGATGTGGGAAACATGGAACCGGGCTGGTATTGATAGAAAATTAAACATCATCTCATGGGCCGGATCTAATTGTGCTGCAGGCTTGATCTGGCCTGTGGGCCTAGAGTTTGACATATGTGGTTTATACACAACAGTATAAAACAGTTATTTATCCCATGAGTGCAAATGTTGGTGCTTGGTAAATGATGAGCATGGCTGATATGACACCGAAGTGCGACTAAGAGCTGTCACCTGAGGCCTCTCACTTGAGCTGAAACAGAAATTGGTCCAAAGGCTCTCTGTGCTTGTGTCCATGTGAACGCACGTGTGCTTATGTGTTAAGCGAACGTGTTTCTCTGTCTTGACAGGCACATGCATGAGTACCTTGTTTGAATGCACAGAAATTGTTAGGGGAATAGCACTTACATATAGGGCCTGACAAAACATTTAAATGACTCCCTTGCAAGGATGTTATCAGTGCACTTCTCTTTTTTTTGTATCACTTTAGCAAACCTTGCTAAAAACCTGTCCTTTCCCGGCTTCTGTCAGGTGTGTAAATGTGTTTTTGTGCATTTCATCTGTCATAAAAGAAGCACTTTGTAACTCTTTGGCATTCATTCCCAATTGCTGTTGTTGTGTTTTAGTTCAAAGGTGCATTTTTTTATTTTAGGTTTTTTTTTTTTTTTTTTGTCAAAACACTAGACATGTGTTTTTGTGTGTGTATTGTAATAATTGCCAAAGTTATTACTATTCTCTGGCTTCTTAAAATCTGCTACTCTTTCCTCTCCAAGGAATAAGAAAACACTGAAATTTCCCTATGAATCTGCCTGAGGCAACACTTTTAAATAGGAGTGGAAAGGTGTGTGTTTCTCGCCCTCCCTAGCGATCTGAGACACCTTATCTGTCACTAATTTCTGTGAAATGGTAGATGAGATGTGAAATTGAATGTGGCAAAACTATTCCCTCTGGAAACATACTGCAGAATGTGGATGACTTCAAGATGTACAAAGAACGTTGGTGAAGCAGTATTATTTATTTCCATTGTGAGGTTAGTTGTGAATGAAGTAAATAAAACGGTGGTCTGGTGCAATGACTCGCACTTAAAAAAAAAACTGGACTGAAAGATTAAAAAAAGACTGCTGCTTCAAAAGGAGCAGACTGGTGACTGTCTGGATCTCACATACTGTATGTATGCTAGACAGAGAGACAAGGTTGGTTAGCATTGTGCAGCCCTACAAAGGAGCAGCTGCATGAATAGTGAAAATGTAGAATATTGAAAGCTTACCTCCCGCTAGAAAAGTAGATAGCACATGATAATATATCATTTATGGCTGTGAGCAAGTGTATTTTTGTCTTTGCATGGTCGCATAAACTGGAATCCAGACGATCCTACTTCACAGAAGCTGCTCCCCACAACATAAAAAGAAAATCTAGCAAACAGAAGTGTTGTCCAACACTCAGTGGTATTAGGTGCCGGAAAGAATTCTCAACCCATGAAAGCGTTCCATTGTAGAGCTGTCACGACATAATGCGTACGACCACGGATGAGCAAGAAAATGGCTTAAAGTAATGTTAAAGACTGTTATTACAGTCTGTAAATCATTTCAGCACTTCTCTTTGCCCCCACATTGATGCAAAAATACATTTGCCAGTGATTATCATGGCCATTTTAATTTTTAAGTCAAATACTAAAATGACCCATTCTCCAGTTGCTATGACATACAGTGATTAAATTAACCCATGTGTCAAGCAATCCTTTTGAATTTGAGGTGCAGTATTTTTCTCATCTGGCATATAGGCTTTCTTACTGTCATAATTAACATCATACATTTCTTTTTTCAAGAAAAGATTATTAATCAAGAATATTAATCAAGTTATAAAAATTACCTATAGAATAATCGATTAATTAATTGATTGATCAATCGATTAATCTAAAAAATAGTTAGATTTATCATTTGAATAAATAATCGTTAGAAGCAGCCGTACTTCTTTGCTGCGTCTGACATTTTTATTTCTTCCAAGTCTCCTGAAGCTGCGCTAACTCAAGCTGTCCAGCATTTGACAGAAACAGAGAGAAATGTGCCTTGCTGATTAATTGCCGTGCACGTCTGGTGATCAAACCTGACTCAATTGCAATGCCACCTGTTGTTTATTCTGTCCTATAATACTGTGTCTTCTTTCATTCCACATGAGATGTAGGTGTGGTACCTGTGTGTCAGGTTGGAGATGCTGTATATTGGCTACCTTTAGCATACAAGAATCCTTGGTAATATGTTTCTTGAAACCTGATTTAGAGCAAATTAAATGAAAGTGAAAAAAGATTGCATCTCATTACTGTATTTTTTATGAAATAAAAGTGACAACATAAGTCACCAAATTTGATTTTTATTTTATTTTTATATTGAAATCCAATACTACTTGCTTCCTGAAAAAGAACATGATTTGAGGTAAATTTGTGGCACAACCGTAAGTGTACATCAAAATTTTAACCTATAATCCCATCACAGATTTTTAACAACATCCCTCTTCTTCATCCCCTTTCTCTACCTGTATGAGTTTCCCCAAATTATGTGCTGTCCTAACATTTCAATTCAACCGGAAAGTTTTCTAAGGAAGGCAAAATGCTTTCAAAATGCAGTTTCATTCTACTTCAATATGAGCACCTAAACACGAGTGAGAGATCACGCACAGTCCGACAAGTAGGCTGTGTAACAGTCCAGTATATTACATGCATAGAAAAAATGAAAATATTTTAACTTTTTGCTGTCCTCCATGATGGAATTTGCAACCCAATGTTATGTAGCACATCATAAAGCAGAAAAAACAGCAGATTTGGACAATGAAGAGATGATAATCCAGGTCCACACACATCCAACAACATCCTGACCAACACCAGGGGCCTGTACCATAAAGCTGGATTAACATACCCAGGGTTTCTCTTAGTTATCTGGCTTCACTTAACCAGACATCTGCAATCCTGATTTTCGGTCCCATAAAGCCAGTTATCAACTCACTAACTGAACCCAGGGTTTTCCAATCTAGATCTGTGCGCGCTGACATAAAAAGGGCAGAGTTTGCTGCATACGACCAATCGCAGACATGGAAAAATCCACCCGAGCCGCATTCTTTACAACGGAGGAGCAGACAATAATCTGAAATAATGGGTATGTTCAGCGTATGTTACAACATACCCCGATAAGAAATAAACCACCTTCGTGGCACCGAAAACCCAGGGTTAACCCTGAAGTTACCTTGCTAAGCCCAATTCCAGCTTTATGGTACAGGCCTCTGAAGTCCTATGGAGATGTAAACACTATAATAGTCTATGTTAATATAGTAAATTTATACCTGAATTACCAGTATTATTGGATATAATTATGGAAAACAAACAGAAATCAACTTTTTTCCGTATATTTTTTTTTTTGATCTGCAAACAACACAATATCCCCATAGCAACCTATTGTCCTGGAGTGTTTTTTGCCATCACGCCGACTCCATCGTTTGTTGTTTTTCCCGAGCCATGTTGCTAAGTGCCGTTTACCGCCTGATTTTGCTGTCGAATACCATGGCAACAATCAAAGCTTTGAAGCATTTGGGTCGGTCCTAATACCTGTGGTGACAAAACAGCTGAATGGTGTGTCAAAGCACAAGAGGGAAATTTCAGAATAGACACCTAACTCAACATATCAGACATTTGCAAATAAAGTGAGATCTCAAGAGCGTATTTCTCCCACTTCTGTTCTGAGATATAGATCTTACTAAACCTGCAGTGAGACAGAGACGGCAAGGATTTGATGAGAGATAGAGTCTTATATTCTGCTTTCTTTTGCCTTTTGCCTTTGTCTCTTGGGAGGCTACGGTCTGACAAAACGAAAGGACAGTAAGACACAGGAGGGCAGCTGAGGAAACAGCAGAAATGTCTGGTCTGGTCTAACACAGCAGTTGTTGGCCCTGGAGACTCACTCAGTGCCCTCTAACGCAACGGTTCAATTCCCCAGACTGATGCTCTCTGAATCTGTCCTCAGTGTCTATCTCTCCTAATCCCTCAAGTCTCAGACAAAATGACTCACTCAGAAGGAAAATTATCTAGCTTAAAAAAAGAAGTAACTTGGAATTCCACTCTCTTGATGTCGAAAGTAGGTAAACTGGAAGGTGACACCAGGAGAGTGTGAAGTGAAACATTGACATGATGGCACTGCCACTTCCAGTGATGTAAGGGGAGTGTGAGCCAGCGACTAGAGGGCAGCTGGCATTACACAAGGTCGCCTTCACCGTCAAAATGCCTTTGAGCAAGGCACTGGATATCAGGCTGCTCCAAGGTCACTGCACTAGGCAAAGTGGATTTACACGCAAATGGACCATGAAGTACGATTCTGCTCTAATGTTGCATTCAGCGAAGATGACACATGGTCAGATGCTTGCAAGGCCAGCAAGCAATGCAGCAAACACTTTGCAGCATTTGACCAGGCACAGAAGGATACTCGAAATACTGCTTACAAAATATCACATTGAATCCCTCACAAGCCGAGCACTGGAGGAGAACTTACTGAGGGAAGTGTCTGTGTCACCCTGTAGCAGCGTAGGAGGACTCAGTGCACCAGCTCATGCCAGGCTGAGGATTACTGCCTCCACTTCATACGCACACTAATTCACAGCTCAAAAGCTCTCTATTAGATTAAAATGCACTTTCTGTGTCATCGTGAGCCAGATTGCAAGGTTGTCCCCCCCCCCTCGTCATTTATTTTTTGCTGACCAGATCCTCTTCAGATCCCCAATTTATAGCTGATGTTATCTGTGTTTTGCTGCATTTTATGTTCACTGTTGTTATGAGAGGCGATTCTAGGCCAACAGTGCATCAAAGATTGACAGTAAAGACTAAGGGATGTGAACCGAATCAAAAGGGGTCAGACTGAACAGGGAGGGGTGGCTTATTTTCCCTATTGCAGAGCTGATGCCGATGCTTGCTTTAGGAGTTTGCAGATATGCACTTCTTACATTCTGTGTATAATTCTGGTACCATGTAACATCATGCAATACTCTAGTCACTGGAGAACATGACATTCCTGCTATGTAAGTAATGACTTCAAAAGGTGGTGTAGTTTTACAGGAGCAATATTTTGAAAGCTATTCCACTCCCCTGTCTTCGTATTTCCAATAGATTTTTAATTGTCCTGCGTTAAATGCGTGACACATTCTCCCAAAACCACAGCAGCGACTTTTATTCAGTCTTGAAACCATGCAAGTTTTATACATCTGGCCGCAAGTATCATTCTGCTGCCATTTCATAATACATTCTGACTTGCTGTAGCTTAGTGTTTGGAGAAGAGCTCGGCTCATGTTATCAGGACATTGGGGCACAACATTTGGACTACATTATCTGGTTATGTAAGAGACTCCACACAAAGGCTGTCAAAGTTTATGGTTGCTGCTGTCATGTGACTTGTTTTGTAAAAGCAACCACACAGTAGTTGTCATGAATTAAATACTTGATTTCATAATAGAACCTTAACCTGTTTAGCATTAAATTAAGTAGAAAAGCGTATCCTTCAGATTATCATCGCATCTCTACACAGCATTACTCCATTTGGATTACATAAAACCTATAAAAAGATAAGCATAGTAAACAACAACTTATTATGCAAGAGAAACATAATTTGAGGCTTTAATCACCTCGTTGCTGATGTTCACGCCACTGTTAGCTGAATGAATCTGTTAGCTTGACTGTTATGAAATCACATGGCAGCAAGTTTAAAGTACATAGACCAGCTGATCATTGTGATTTATCCTGAGACATGATTTGAGCACTAAACTGATTTTGATTCAGTCAAGCCCAATATTTGCTGACTTCATCAGAGCACCCCAGAATGATCTGACATGTCATGTTAGCCTTTCAGGATCTGCATGGTGCACCAGCACCAGCTCACATAAATAAAAATAAACTGATAAATGTGAGAAAACAAGCACTGCCACTATATGCACACATTGTGCTACATACAATACAGGGCCTGACCTCCACAGTAGCTCTTGAAGTTCCATCAACGCTTCCTCCACATTTTAGTAACATTTAAAATATTTGGGTTTAAAATTATACTGTGGAATTTATGTGACCATCTACATTTGGGACACATATTTTAATTACATGTTTATAAACTCTATAAGCTTAATATAGCCTCCAAATACATGTAAAACTCTTTTTAAGCTTGCACATTGTGCCAGAGCAGTTCTTCTGTGCCCTGTGTAAACAAACAAAACAAGTTTTTAGGTGATAGTGTTACAACAAGATGGAGAGAAGATTGGAAATATGTTCACTATTTAGTTGGTTGACTTTGAATGACTGTAGGATGGCAAATGGTTTTCACAAGGAAAGAGAAAAAGTTTGTTTCATAAAATGGTCAAGGGCCAGGTCATTATCAGGGAGTGGTTAAAAAAAATCTACTAAGTTAAATAAAAACCAAATGATTAACAACAAGATCAGAGAGAAAGGCTTTGATGTCACTTTCAGTTAAAGTCTGTGAAATGATCTCCCATTACTTTTTCTTTCTAGAAAACAGTGTATCTTTAATGATGACCTCATGCTGTGTCAGACATACAGTTAAAAATTTCAAATTATGAATCCCTCCCAAACTTTTGACCAATCCTATCCACTCACCCCATCACATGAACCTGTTTCTCTCCCGAATTAATAGATCCTATTGGCTTACAATTTGGAGCGATCCTTCCCCACATTATGTTGTTAATGTGCGTGTGATATTCCTGTTAAACAATGGCTGTCTCTTGGCTGTTCATCATACCAGCGATGTTCCCTTGAAAAGGGGTTCTTCAATTAGAACATTAAAATCAATTTGCCAGTGATGAGAGCTGAGGTTGTTGGCAACCTTGGTAAAATTAGAAATGCTCATCAAGTCAGAGCTTTCCTGCAAACAGCAGGGCTGCTCAAATTACTTGGTTGAAGACAGTGTCAGTAGAACTCTGGTAATTTGGACTGAATTCCCTCTTTAGATTTGGGTACGGGTTTGGATGACAGACTGGCAGCATTTATCTGGGGCCCAGATTCTTAGTAAGAGCCTCCTGTCCTCCCCTGTGATTTTCTCCTCCCCTTCTCCCAGTTAATAATGCAGCACATTATTTCCCATGCAGATAGCCACAGAGCGTGAAATCAATTTAAGAGCAGAGGAGTGTGAGAACAAACTCGACTGGAAAGAAATGTCTGAATTTCAATATTTTCTCATTTAATAAAGCATTCATGTGCTCTTTGATTTAAAAAACATTGTGCAGGGAGGTGGCTGGAAGGCTCATTGTAGAGGAGGAGGTGTGTCCCCTTACCACAACCTGTTTTGTTGAGGTTGTGGTAAGGAGAAAGAAAAATATGATTTACCTAATTTCTGTCTTTGAACACTTTTTTTGGTTTGGTGAGAACAGTACTATTTATCTTTCTCCACTGTTAATTTGTCTTCTTTTTACCTCAATATAGAACAGGAATTATTAAATATCATAATCAGGGTGACTGGAGGTCCTTAAAAAGACTTAAAGTGTCTTAAATTTAATTTGATGAGTACTAGGCCTTAAAAGTCATTAAATAGCCTTAACTTTGAATATACAAGGTATTAGTTACCACATAATGTTTTATCTACTTGAATTCATCCTTTCTTTAATCTCTTAAAATTAGTCTCTCAAAATTAGTCATCTCTTCTGCTTGAGAGTGAACATTTCTGATGTTAGAAAAACTCTTAACCTACCCACTGAATTCATTTGTACTTTCTTGCTATATTTGTACTAACCTTTATATTGACTTGTAATGCTAGGTTTTCTCTGCATTGGTACAACATAAGTCATTGTGCCTTATTCTTTACAGACAAGTTCAGCAAATGTTAAAACAAGTTATCAGTGTGTTGGACACAGACAAAGTAGTCACTAGCAAACAGTGACAGAGTGAATAGGGTGAATATACAGGAGGAAGGCTGAAATGCAAGATGCTGGAGGTGGATCAGAACGTTTTCATTGAAATGTTCCCACAATAGGTACTGGGCATTGACCATAAATAAACCACCTTGACAAGACAGGGTAATTTGTCAACATAAGGCTTTTTTGAAGCAGAACCAGTCAGAAAAAAAAACATATTTGCTGAGGTGAAATAAATTGTGTAGTACTGTGCAGAACTCTATGCAGTATTTATAACAAA
>OMLB01062682.1:9833-23533 GCA_900302555.1 Myripristis jacobus | reverse complement strand
ATTTTATTATTATTATTATTTCTTTTTTATTTTGTTCATTTTTCTAGACCTAGGTGGAGGGGAAAATCTAATCGAGTAAAAAAAAAAACAAAAAAAAACCCAAGAATGACAAAATCGAAAAATTTCACACACTGATTGAGATGAAAAGTCTGCATGCTTACAGTTGATTGATATGAAAGTGCTGACCGTGGGGATTGCTGGCCTCTGAGTGACAGTGAGCAGGTGTTTGGCGCAGATGCACTCCCAACCTGCGACACTGGAGCCGCTCCTGAGCCCGCAGAGCCGATACAGAGACTCAGAGATCTCTGTACTTCAACCAATAGACGGATTGATATTCAAAGCCGCTTGTGTTACTTGAACCCGCTTATTATCTGCACTGTTTGGCTGTATATCAGTGTCTTTTTGTCTGGGACTTTTTTTAAATGATGACACAAAAAGAGCTAAAATGATCTGTCTCGGCACAAACTTAGCAGAGCAGGACCAAATTAATAAGAGAGGAAATTCGTGTCTGCTGTTTTCATTTCGTTTGTTAAAATAATTAATTTGAAGGTTTGATGTAATTTAGGCCTCTCTTCTGCCATACTAACGGAAACCAAAGGCAAAGGAGCTTACCCTTGAGTCGGAGGTGGGCCTGCATTTTCGTTTGAGGTGCATTTCTTGTGAGAAAATGATGCACCCTCTCCTGTGTCCTCCAGCTCGGCAGGGCAGCGACTGGATGGGTGCAGAGGGCATTCCAGAGCACCTCGAGTGCTGCAGCTGCACAGCCGCGCCCTGCGCTCGCAGAGGAACATGTTACTGAGCCCGTGCTGCAGGAATGCCCTGTCTGCGCCTACAATGAATGGGACCCACTCGAGGAGGTGATCGTGGGCCGTGCTGAAAATGCCCGAGTGCCTCCCTTCACTGTGGAAGTCAAAGTAAGAAACTGTGATACCTGTTGTGAAGCATAGGCCTTTAGGACAGTTACAAAACCCCTGTCAAAGGGTGCAGGAAATCTATAGTCAGATCTATTGTGAGTAAAAGAAGCTGATTGCTTTTGCCCTCTTGGTTGGTCCACTGTTGACAGGCTAACACATATGAAAAGTACTGGCCCTTCTACCAGAAGTACGGTGGCCAAGCTTTTCCTAAGGACCACTTAAAGAAAGCTGTTGCTGAGATTGAGGAAATGTGCAATATTCTACATCATGAGGGTGTTACTGTTCGGAGGCCTGAGCCCATCGACTGGTCCTTTGAATACACAACTCCAGACTTCAAATCATCAGGTAAACACCAGCACTTGACAGAGATAGAAATTATATACAAGTCAACATTATTCGGTTGCCAAACATCTAAAACTGGAACTGTTTTCATGTAATCACAATGTATAATGTAAGACCTCAAAATGACAATATAGCCTAGGTGTGAATAGAAATGAGTGTAATCTCATGTCTCGCTTGTGTCTTTGCAAATAACCCACCTCTCAGGTGAGACAATTGAATGATCAAGCCATTTCTCCACTGATAACTGAATTAACCCATTTTCTGTGTTTGCCTACCTGCTTCCCTGGTGATGCATTGCCCCAGTTTGACACGTGCCAGTTTGACACGTGCTTTATCTATGTAACCCATCACAGTGAAGTGTTTCAGACTAATGACGTGAATTGTAACTGCTTGCAGGCATGTATGCTGCCATGCCCAGAGACATCCTTATGGTTGTGGGAAATGAGATTATTGAGGCTCCTATGGCCTGGAGGTCTCGCTTCTTTGAATACCGGGCCTACAGACCTTTGATCAAGGAGTACTTCAAAAAAGGTGCAAAATGGACCACTGCTCCCAAACCCACTATGGCAGATGAGCTGTATGATCAGGTGAGGCCTTATCTGGTGGAATGAACTCTCTCATACTTTTCATAGCTACACAGTTAGCAGTAACTTGAATTTCTTGAAACTGTACATGCTAAAAGATTACACCAGAGTTGTGTTTGACTGACTTCTTCAGGTCTCCTTTGAGCTGAATTTTTGTGAACTTCACCCTGCATGAAAATACCCTATTCAGGTTCACTATACCACATGTGAACCCTCCGTTGTCCATTATATGTGCCTTACAGCTTGATTGCCAAAGAGATAATCCCATCAAACCCTCTAATACAGGAATATCCCATCCGCACAGTGGAGGACAGACACAAGCTGGCTGCCGAGGGCAAGTTTGTGACCACGGAGCATGAGCCTTGCTTTGATGCTGCTGATTTCATCAGAGCTGGGAGAGACCTTTTTGTCCAGAGGAGTCAGGTATATTGGCTGATAAAGTAAAGGGCAAGATTGTAATTTCATACTGAGGAGATGTTTTGTTCAGTTTTGTATCATTCAGGCACCACCTTCAGGACAAATTCTTCAGCTCTATGAGACACAGCACTGTCTGAGCTGCAACATTTTGCTGAATCTGTGTGGGGAAAAAGAAACAATAAAGAAAGATATGATGAAGCAAAGTTTTGTTGTAACTGCAGCAGCCAGTCATGAACTGTAAATGGCATGAAGCTGGCAAGAGAGCAAACATGATGTCATTGGCCTGGAAGGTGGTCCACTCCTCTCTGTGTATGTCGATGAAAGCCTTGGAATGCCTTCTAAAATTTACCAGACGCACTTACATCAAAGTTAACATTCTTACATCAAAAGCAGAAATCTGCTTTTGAGCATTTCAGAAAAAAAGAAAGCGTCTGTTTGTGTGAAGAGGGTCACTTCCTCATCACCAGTTCTGTTGTGTCATCTGTAGGTTACAAATTTCCTGGGAATCGAGTGGATGCGTCGTCATCTGGCCCCAGACTACAAGGTCCACATCATATCATTCAAGGACCCCAATCCCATGCACATTGATGCCACTTTTAACATCATCGGGCCAGGACTGGTGCTGTCGAACCCTGATCGCCCATGCCACCAGGTAAAGTATTGCTCTCTTTCTTGCCTATCTTTTTTCAAAGTGTCTCGTACTGCCCTCTGCGACAAGTTTGATGATACAAAGTTCACCACCGCTCTGTCTCACTGTTTCACAGATTGAGATGTTTAAGAAAGCTGGCTGGACGATCGTGAAACCTCCAACACCCCTGATTCCCGATGGTGGGTATTGCAACTAATACATCTGTCTGAGTTGAGTTGTTGTGTGGAATTTCAGTGGGAAAAAGCCCCTCTTCTTTTACCCTCTGTTTAGACCACCCACTGTGGATGTCCTCCAAGTGGCTATCCATGAATGTCCTGATGCTGGATCAGAAGCGTGTTATGGTTGACGCCAATGAAAGCAGCATTCATAAAATGTTTGAGAATCTTGGTGAGTTCACATACATCCTTCACGAGTCACCTCAGCTGATATTTGGTTTATGCTTTGAAATGAGGAGGAGGAGACTATCCTGTCTAAGATCCTCATGTAAAGAGAGCAGTCATTAATGGGTGAATGTGTTTTTACTGCAGGTATCAAGACCATAAAGGTGAGCATTCGCCATGCCAACTCCCTGGGTGGCGGCTTCCACTGCTGGACAACCGATGTCCGCCGCCGTGGTACCCTGCAGTCCTACTTCAACTAGCCATGCCAGAAATAGGCAGTTTTTATTGAGCTGTTAAATTTAAAGCCTCAATCCAAACTTTATTCTGTAATCAGTTTCTTGATTCTTTGCAATAGCTTCATGAAATGTAGAGTTGAAAACTCTGGTATTCCAAACTTTAAGATAACGCTCAAAATACAAGATGTCCAATGTTTACAAACAATATAAAGGTAAATAAATCATCTTTCTCTTGACTATTTGTTTAAATTTGTCATACACTGTAACCCTTTGCATGAAAACCAGTTAGAGAGTAGATATAAGAGCAAACCTAAAGCTAGCGGTGGGATATTGGCGTCATTAACGGTGGCACCATATTCCAGTTTTGGATTGGGCTTTTAAATTAACATGTATGAATTGTGTGGATTGATCATTTCTGTACTTTACAATGCCATTGCAAACAGCTTTGTTTAGACTATTATAGCAACAAATGAACACAATTTCGCTATCTTTTTGCAAATGAACAAACAATACTTCTGTCAATCTTGCAAAAAGCAGCTCAGTAATCTCAATATTAACTGCATTTCTGGCCTGGCTATTGTGAAACTGAATTTCTAATGGCTTTAACATCTGAAAGCCATAACAAAGAGGACAGGGTACAATTTGGTATGTGAATGTCATCAGACTTGGGCACAGGAGGGGAGAAGCTATCTCCTCGTGAAAACACAGATACAACATTTCTATTCTCTGTATTATCAGTTCATATTGATTTTTCCAAAGAATTTTTTTTTTATCTAGAAGAATGTACAAAGGTTGTTATGTAGGTCATAAAACAATTTTGATTTCTTATCTCTGGTATAGTATTTTGTAAAGAATAGACCTGATTAAACAAAGCAAATTTATATTTATATTTTTCATACATTTTATCGGACTTATATATGTTTTCATAGTTTCCCGACAATTAGTGTTTTTATATATTTACTTAAAAAGTATGAGGTCCATATCAGATATTGTATACCTTTTTCCTCTGATGTTTTTTTCATGTTTGCAAACCTGGGCCAGTTATATGCTAAATGTCAGTGTCACTGAACTGCTTGGCTTTTATGTGCATGGCATAAATGCTCACAGAATGAAAGTGTTTTTTGTTGTTTTTGTTGATACAAATTATGTTGCATGATGTCTATGGTGCATATACTATATAATGTCAGCTTGGAGATATTTAACTCTTGAAGTCTTGATTGAAACAAAAGACAGCTCCACAGAGGCACACGGTGCCAATGCTTTGTATTGTGCAACATCATTAAACATACATTAAAAAAAAAGAGATATGTGTCATGTGAGTGTGATTATACTTAGCACTGGACCATAACACATGGGAAAGTATGACTTATTGTGTTTGATGTATTTAGCCTGTGCTGGTAAGTGACACTGGTTAACACCTGACATTGGCTGATATTTGCACTATTTGCAGCGTAATCAAAAACCTATCATGTTAATGTCATTAGCAACAAAAATAATCTAGGGGACTGAATGTAGTACTGGTCAGTCCCAACACTGTAACACTGTACTGTAAATGTCACAAATGGTGAACTATAGCATGCTTGAATTTCCTGAAACTACTTAAACCTAAAGTCTGAGGATTGTATTATTCACATACAACAAGTAATCACAAGTCCACCTTTTGAAACAAGAAGTGAGAGCAGAGAAAATTTGCGACACATGGCCAACATCTGTGAAAATCTACCAAGGCTGATACTGACCCAAAACCCTTTTTGGGAAAATCAGCTTCTTAAAGACTTGCATCAGTATTTCAAAAATCCTATACAGACCCCTAACAGCCCTGGAGGCCAGGCATCAGTGGGACCTACCTCAGTGGTTTCAGCTGATAGTCTAAATTGTAAGATGTGTGCAATAGGAAACCCCCTCCTCAGGAGAAGGGAGAGTAAAATGACTGGAGGTTTGTGGTCTTCTCTGATCATTTTTTCCACAAATTTGTTTGTGCGTTATGCTGTATATGATATGTAAACGTCTTTGTGTTTGTGTATCAGACTTTATGGATGGTGCACACGCAGCAGAGCTGAACATCAAAAAGGCAGTTACACTTTTAGTTGCATAGATGAGGTCACTGGGAGTGGCTGTATGTCAGCCTGGGAAACAGCAATCCATTCACACAGCTGATAAATGGTATCACAGTTTGCACTCACTGCGGCACCATATTTAACATCTTTATGTCAGTGAAACATTAACAGGACTCTCCGTGGGGGGAATATTGCATCATATATTACAGTAGAAAACTTACTGTACATATGTTGTAAACCAACCTACTGCATAGAAGTAGTGATCAATTGGTAATTGCATTGTAAAGATTTGAAAAAAACAAAATGGTTTGAAAAATTGTGAAAAAGCTAAAAGTGCAGTCTTGATTAATGCATTGCTTGGTAGCTCTTTGGACCCATGAAATCTATGGGCCTCAGTATCAATAAATGTTTATCAGGTTAGCTCACAGCAAGCAGTAACCTTTGGTTTGAATTAGGAATGCCTTGCAATGCTCACAAGCTGGTTTTTGGTTCACTGAAGTACCCGTGCAGATTTTTTTTAAACAATATGATATATTCTATAGATCCCTGAAGGAATAAGTTCACTCCTCTGCCTCTGTGAAGGGTCACAGTTACAGTCTGTATCTTAAACATACAAAGGCAGGTGGGGCCACGTGCAGGTTGGAGACTTCCCTGGATCTGGCTAACCACTAGTTCATTCTGCTCCCAGCAGTTTTGATAACAATGTGTGAAGTGCCTGGTCAACAAAGTATTCCAAGAATCAGAGTTATTTTTAGGACAGCTGTGCAGCTTCAATTTTTCTGTTTCTCATAGGTAGCCACTAATTTTCCATGAGGATCTGCAAAAATAATACTTCAAAGTTTTCATAAACATGGCAAAAATTTCATTGATACTTATCTAGTCAGATTTGAGTATAATAAATGATGTCAGAGCTGCAAGCAGATGATAAATCATCATAGTTTTAATAAGTAATATGTAGATCACAAAATTATGTCAAAAAGTTATTGTGAACCAGCAGCAGAGGCAGCAAAGCACGTTGTTCTGTATTCTGCTGCCACCTGCTGGTAAAGAGTACACACAACACTTCGCAGTTTACATGTGGTGTAGAAGAGCACACAGAGCTGGTGAAATAGAACACAATGAAAGAATTAAATTTTATTGTGTATTAGCACCAGCTGATTAAATTTCAGTCCATGGTAGTGTTTTTGGCAGTATATGGTTAAAAATAAGTCATGTGGTTGATTTTAGAACAAACTAATTGGATGTGGAATTATGTTCTTTTCAGCATGTGAGTTATTTAATAGTTGAAATTGACATTGTAATAACAATATGTTGAAGATAGATAGATAGTCATGCCTAGAATGGTGTTTGATTGTAGCTTAAATTTCAGTTGTTGTTTTTTTGACTATTCTGACAAAATTAAAAAAAAAAAAATCATGCAAACGGACACACGCACACACACAAACACACCTCACATACATGTAAAAGTGCTCACATGATGACATCCATGTATGCATACACAAACACAAAAACTGTCCGGACTACATAATATGCCATTTTCATGGGACTGGACCTGTATGCACAATCCTTTATTTATTAGAGAGAGGGCAGTTTTAGTGAGAATAACAAGGAAAAATATGAAATCAACTGCAAAAATAAACTATTCTCCTTCAAGAATTTTCAATGTGAAAAGAGTACATGACAGCACATATATTACAGAATGTTATCATATATTATCTATTAGAGTACAGGAAAAGTCTAAAGATGCTTATGTGAACATTTCAAAAAGAAATCAGCAATTCTACTCAATATATTTCACAATACATACAATTCACAATAAATAGGTTTTTGGTAGAAACTGTCATCTCGGGGTTTATTGACAGAAGGATGCATTCAGTTTTTCACTTTCATCATTACTGATAAGAGGGATAAAAATGGCACAGGTAATTTTGTGCACACAAGCTTCATGCATTTCTCAGGTCAGTCAGCACAGATCCCTGTTTTTGTGGCACATTTTAGTGGAGCCACCCAGTACTTGATCTGACAATGTTCATCGCCACAGGCAGGTCATGACTTTGTTGAGCTGGCCAAGCACTTATTCGATTTACTTTTTCCCCCCTGCTCTCGAACATTCAGGTTGACGTGCACATCTCTGCTTGCATCAGCGACACCTCCAGGTGGACGTCTGCCCACCGCCTCAGTCTCAACAAGACTGTGCTGCTCTTCTTCCCTACAAAATTCTGCCCTCTGCAAGAGGCCCCCCCACATCACTACCTACAAGACCAGAGAGACTTCTGCCTAGATTGCCAAGAACTTCAGAGGGACTCTAGACCGCCAGCTGACATACAAGAGCCACATCAATCAATCAATCAAATTTTATTTATATAGCACCATCCAAACAAATACATGATATTCAGAGTGCTTTACATCTTGATTGACAAATAAGCAATAAGAAGTAAAAGGACTAGGAGACGCTTACTCATAAAAATATGATTACTTAAAAAATAAAAGATCAAGAATTAAAAAAATAAAGATAATCAGACAAGAGAGTGGCCGTCTGGTAATCAGAGGGTTCCCGGTTTGATCCCCAGCTCCTCCAGAGTGTGTCAAAGTGTCCTTGAGCAAGATACTGAACCCCTCACCGCCCCGGATGGACATCCTGGCACCCTGCATGGTAGCCTCCGCCATCAGTGTGTGAATGTGAGGCAAACATTGTAAAGCACTTTGAGTGGTCAGTAGACTAGAAAAGCGCTGTAGAAATGCAGTCCATTTTATTTTTTTTATCCATTTAACTTTCTATCAATTATTCTAAACCAAGAAAGAAAAACCTCCCCTTGCTGTCTTCCCTCTCTACTCACATTTGCACTCTAACAAAAATCTCTCTTCTCAGCCGTGTTTTTATTTCTTTTTCTTAAACTTTGTTATTACACGATCTGTCTTTGGCTATGGGACTATTTGCACCCCTTAGTTTTGATTCCTTGTAATTTTTGGAGATATAGGAATTCTTTTTTTTTTACTGCTGTTGCAACAGCTCATAATAAGCCTGTCAAGTAAATGCTTAACCCTCCTGTTATGTTCAAATTTTTGAACATCTTTTATGTTTGGGTCAATTTGACCCCAGCAGTTTAAACCTCCACAAAATTATTATAACTAAAATTGTTACCAAAGTTTATGTGTTAAGTACACTATGTTCCTTTGTTGATGACCTAAATAGCCCTTTAAATAAAACATACCCATCATGTAAATTTCATGTTTACCTGGTAGTACCCATGACATTAGGAAAACTCATTAAATATGAAGCAAAAAAAAAATGATGTTAATCATTTATTTAGAGACATTAAACATTGGCTGGGGTCAAATTGACCCCAAACATGATAGGATGGTGAAAATGTAAAATGCAAATAAATTTGAAGCCAAATATTGTCTTATGAAGTGTGACCAAAAGTGGGCAGCCATGACCTTGAATCTTAAATCTTCAGCAGACAAGGAGCTCTGACCTGTAATAAACTACTCAGGGAAAGAACTGGTGACAGGATCAGGTGACAGTAATTCAGAAACTCCTCAGTGTCAGTGAATTTCTTCAGACCTTGATGTGCCTCTTTCTGGCCCTGATGTTTCTCGCAGTGGCAGCCTACGACATGGATGGGACCAAAACAGCTGAGATCCACTGAAATAGAACAGGTGAAGATGACTAACCTCTGGGTCTGGCATCCTGGGTAAGGTTGGCTTGACCATCCAGCTTTGACATTTATCACAGGAATCTTGCTCATTTAACTGCTCCCCCTCTCTCTCACGGTGGCTTGGACCAAACCCCATAGGGTGGTTGCTGTCAGGCTCCAACTGTGCGCTGTAATGGGGCCTGCCTCCTGTGCTGATAAATCACAGTTCAGAATTGTACTCCAGAGCTAAGGTGATAATATGTCTTGTGGCAGGGATAAGTTTACCTGAGGGGACCGATGTCCTCCACAAAATGTTGAGCTGTAGCTTTTTCTGCTTTTGTGTCTAACGCAGATGGACTGCATATTTGTGCAGCTGGCTAATAAGTGCAAGGCTGCAGCCGCCTCAACAACTGCCTTCAAACTGGAAAACTGATTGGGATCTGGGTGTCTGCAGAAAAATGGTAGTCAGCCTCTGCAGCTCCTCTGGGCTGTGGGCGTGTTTGATAGGCGCAATTATGTGTACTTCCGTCCAGTCGACCAGAGTGGATGCAAACGCTCATTTCTGGAATGGGCACTGGACATTCATACAAAACACACACACACACACGTACAGTTTATCAGGAGAGGTTGGCATTCATGTCATGTTGCAGCTTGGATGGCGATTTGGCGACATGAGAATAAGATGAAATTGTCCATTGTTTCCTTGGTATGGCCAAGGGCTGTATAAAGAAAGAAGAGACAATATGACATAGCAACAGCATTTCAAACTTGGTGTCAAACTTTGGTGCCACTATTATTGAAGTCAACGGGACAAGCATGGAAAATCCCACTATATCTCTACTGTAAAACTGGTGTTTTTGGTCCAGTGTGTGCATCAGTTGTCCTTGTTACAGGTCTCAAAACATCAAGTTTAAAATGTACAATCTGATATATCTAATGTGAGCTAGTTAGCAACAGACAAACTACTCATAATCCTGACACCTGGCGGGGGCACTAACCTTTTCAATAAGGCATAAACAGAACAAAATATTCAGAACAATGTCAGCAGAGCCCTAGAAAGGCCACAGATTTTTTTTTTTTTTTTTAAGAACACAATGTACTAGATCATGCCCATAAAATATTACATCAAGGTCACAAAATCCTAATGTATTTTGATTTGCGAACTTGTGCTTTTTACATAATTTGTGCTCTCGTCTAAAGAAAGCATGTCCCAGGTTGCCCAAAAATTCACAAGAGCTTATTATAATAATTTATTCATCAAAATAGGTGACTAGAATAGGTGAAGATGACTAATAATTAATTTATTTATTTATAATTATAATTCGTAATACATTCAAAATTCAGATACCCTCCTGTAAACTCTGTGTACATCCATGCATAGACATGCAATCTGCCATTGTCTTGCGGTTGGTTTACATCAAAGTCAACGACTTAATCCAAATCAGTATATTGATGACGGTGAATTTCATACACCCCATAGAACCCAAACTACACAGATGCTGCTGTAAACCGTGCACACAAAGTTTCCATGGCCTCTCCGGGGCTCCACAGCCACGTTGTCACTTCCTTCTTTATACGTTCCTTAGGTATGGTGGCCCAGCTATCATGCTTTTTACTTGCAGAGTAAACTTCTTAAATCTTCGAGTGTATTCTGTGTATAAAGTAGCTGAATATCCCCGTCTTGCATCGTTTCTCTTGATTAGAACTGCTGTTTTTCCAGCACTCGCTCTCCGTCCTGGTCGCTGACACCCAGAGCCCTGCTGGTTTTCATTCTGGCTATCCACAGTGACTGATTAAGACCCGGGATGCAAGGTGAATGCAATTATCTCCCTGATAGGATAGAGAGCCAGCGGGACTCAGGGTCCCAGAGACCAGGATTTAAAACCACTGATCTACAGCAGCTTGTGGTGAGAAGGCTTAAAACACTGTCCCAGTGCTACCCAGTGCCATAATTACTGTAGTCATGCAAAAGTACGCTGTCTGTACATGTAATGATGTTGTTGTTTTTTTTACTATTATACTAAAACCAATTTGCACGATTGTAAGTACATGTTCTGTTTGTATGGCTGTTCTTGTTTAATCAGTTTCTTCTTCTTCTATGACAATAAATTAAAATAGTGTTTATCTCACCTCATCCACCTGAAATGCATGTAAGTTTTATGTACGATGGAATGACCAGCATATTAAAACTGATACATGATACTGTAGCCTAAATATAGACTCATGGTAGTCTATAAAGGGAGTCTTAACGTGTGTGTTTTTCAATCAACTGTTAAGACAAACAGTTCAAAATTTTGTGTTTAAAAACTGCAATTGCTGAGAAAGCATTATCAGCACTGTGGACACCTCACTATCATTTTATACACCTGCATGACTCACAATAAACTGTTGAGTTTCGCTTTTTTTTTTCTTTCTCTGATAGGGGATTCAAGTTTCCCTGGGCTCTGATGAACAAGGAGATCCACGTTGTTTATGTAAAATTTTTCAATATATCTTTTTTCTATGCATCTTTACACTTTGTTTTATTTATTTGTCAGTTCCTTGGGCCTTTTTAACATTTTTTTTTTACTTTTACCTTGTAATTATGTTTCCCTAAGTATGTGCACCTTGCTGTGAGGTACTTTGTAACTTTGGTTTTGAAAAGTGCTATAAAAATACAGCTTATTATCATGTTTGATGCACTGGACTTCGCTGAATGAGCCCAGGCATTGATTCACCGATGTGCTGCTGACTCAGAGCAGAGAGGCTCCAAACAGGGTTCATTCACATTAATAAGGCTGCCTGCATCAGCTTTATACATTGTGCAGAGGTCCTGTGACTTGCCCACGGTGGACTGAACAGCAGCTCTGCCCAGGATCATGCTCAGGGACTGTGCACTGATCGCAGCGTGTGTGTAGACAATACACGGCACCGCAATGTTGTTGCTGTACAGAGGAGCGCAGTTTGGGCTGTTTTGTCTGGAGGACCCCCGAGACCTTGAGCCACTGACTTGTTTAGAATCTGAAGTGTACCAAACACACTGACATGAACCCTGGTGTGATATATTGGCTGTCAGCTGGTCCACTGTCTTGTTTACACCGCTGTCTCTTGCGATGTTTTCTGCCAGGTTTAAGTTCAGTTTCATCTTTATAACCACATGAAGTAACAAATATTTTATATATCATCATGTAAACGTTTACCCTGAACAAAGACACATCATTTTCAGTCATTTTCTCAGCACATTTCAGCCACATACATACAGTATCTTCTGGTCATGCCTCATTATAGAGGGAGGACATGTGAGGACTGGACAGTTATTATTAATTTGCTTTCATTTTGTTTTGGTGCCCCCTGCTGGACATTACTTATCACTTATTACTTATTATTAGATTGTTAGATTGGTCAATGCCCCTTTAAGAAACAAGTTCTGAGGATTTGGCTTTTGCATTTTAGAACAGTGGAGCTCAAACTGTTAATTGTTTGATTATGTAATAAAATAAAGCCTTTATTTTCAATAGATAAAAATGAATTAAAGGCAGACTATACGGTTTCAAATGGGATGGTGAACCATGAGACGAATTAACCCATAGACTAATTATCCATAGATTTAATGGAACACTTTGTAAATGCCTGTCTTAAATCTAATGTTTTGACGTCAGATGAATGCAAAAAAAATAAACAATGGAGTGATATCCTCTTGTAATTGGGGTTATAATGGAGTAAAGGAGTTGTCCTGTACACCGGATGTATTTCTAAGTTATATTCTTTTGAGAACTGAGTGGGTTCTTTACCACATCACAACAAAGTGGGGTGCCCTCCTCTTTGAAACTGAACTGTCTGCCTCTTCCATCCCCATTTCATTAGACCTATTTCAGACAGGGACAGGGGAACTTCAGGAGGAGATTTAGGGTTTAGGCCCCAGTATGCAATAATGCACTATTTCAAAAATAACACATTTGTACTGCATGGTTTTTTACACCAAACTCAGATGGGATTAGCATAAAGTGGGCATATCTGCGAAGGGGAGACCTGTGGGTGCCCACAGAACCCATTTTCGTTCAGACATCTTGAGGTCAAAGGTCAAGGGACCCCTTTGAAAATGGCTAAATCATTTTCCCCTCGCAAAAAAGTAGCCAGATTTCGAGAATTGTTTAGCCGCCTTGCAGACCAACATGACCTGCTTGGTCCCAGTGGATTCCTTAGGCCGCAGAGTTTCAGATGATACCAGTGTGAGATTTCTCTGTTACTGGTTCACAGTGCTGCAGTTTGTGTTTCAACATGAGGAAAAAAAAAAAGTGACCTGTGTGATGGCAGCCACATCCAGTCAACCGGTGCTGTCCACTTTAATGTCATTTTTGAAAGTCCTCAGCTCTTGACCACAACATCTGAGAGTGGTTTATTACATTTGAAAACGAGGACATTTTAAGTAGAATGAGTAGACATGGTGGAGTTTTGGGTTGTTTTTGTGTGGAGACAGATCATTTCTCCCCCGTTATGCATGTGA
>OMLB01062679.1:2304-29199 GCA_900302555.1 Myripristis jacobus | reverse complement strand
TGTTTGAGTTTTGTCAGTTTTGAATGGCGCATTGAAATGAAAAATATTATATTCATATTATAGCTGACAAGAAAATAAGTGTGCTGTTACTATGTTACTATGTGTGTGTGTGTGTGTGTGTGTGTGTGTGTGTGTGTGTGTGTGTGTGTGTGTGCATATAATGAGGACCAGGAACATCCATTGCTACAAATAATAAGCTTTGAACTATCTGATCAGGTAATTAAACATTCATAAATTCTACTTGACCTTATCAAGATATGACATCTTAAAAGAGAGTCTGGTGCGTAACTTTCCCAGCTCATAAACACTAAAAAAATATCACTCATAAAGAAAGCAAGAAAAATGCTACTCAAAAAACAACTAAATCAAAGAAATGGGGTTCAAAGGGGAGACTCATAAAAGCAACCGTGAGGGGTTCCACAGTAAGCTGCAAGCACTTAAAGACCATGTGTGCTTCTTTTACTCATCATGTTTATTAAAAAGCATGTGCTGTCACATATTCCTAAGCTTAATGCAGACCTGTCACAAAGGGTGTGCAAACTGTGTGGCAGCACAGGGCCTCACACCTATATAGTGTCTCACACATATAGAAAAAAATTTAAACAAACAAATACAAGACAATAATGTTTAATAACTTTGTGAAGTTATCTATCACGGTTCAATTTTCCTAAATAAAGTGAGTTTTACTCATTTTTTTCCTTTGAAAAACTGAAGCAAGTGATGAGCTGAGACAATAGGCTTGATTCTGTATTATTTTACTTGTTCAAAATATATTGTATTTATATACTGACATTATGCACCTAGAACTGACAGCTGCATTTGTGTACGATTGTGTCCACACATATCAGCTACAAGGCTTAGGGTTTAATCAAGTCATACTCAATATCTTTCATGGTGAACCCCTTAAAAACAAAGTATCATATTGGTGGAGATGTAGTATTCTTCATTCATATGGGAGGTTACTTGGCTAGTTAATCTACCTATGTTGCTTGTGCTACAAGCTTCTCTCCAAGCCGCTACGCTGAGAATGGGATGCAAACACTGTCGCTTTGTAAATATTATAAATAAGACTTTCCATCTGTTGGGATGAAGTTATGAATGTAAACAAATCCATGTTGTTTACACGGGAAACTCCGTTCTTCTTTAAATAACAGACTATTTGAAATTGAAATTATATACACAGAAAAAATGGTGATCACAAGTCAATATCATATTCATGGTCATTGAATGCCTAAGGGGTATTCACAAATGAAACACTCTGGCCCACTTGGTAAAACTTCAATGGCTCATGGAAGAGAAAAGAAACAGTTCACATCTATAGGAAGCAAAAGAGTGGTTCTCTGCAGTGGCCTGGTTTCCCAGTACTACAGAGTGCAGAGATTACACAGGCGATAATAACTGTCTCCCACACATACATACAAAACACACACACACATCCAAAAGAACATGGGATAGAAATGCAATTTCCATGCAAATTTGGAGAACACTTACAAAAAAGATTTCCATATTCAGTGTGATTGTGACTCACACCCTCTCTGTTTTCTCTGTTTAACCTTTTGATTTATTTATACATTCATACCTATTTATTTCCCTTTCGCTCTGTCTCTCTCACATGGTATCTTGATGCAGGTACTATGCGTTGACCAGAACTTATGTCTGGGGCTGCCTTACCCCACAGTTCTTGTCGCTTTATTTATTCATACAACATCTTGTCCTTTCGCCTCATCCACCTCAGTGCTTCACAGGGATACAGATGCTTTAGATAGCAGACACATTTGGGTTGCTCAACCACTGATCGTATGCCAGCCACTCAGACAACACCATTAATCTCTCTTATCAGCATCTCAGTGGGTGCTCTGGCCCCAGAAAGGTATGCTCTGCACTGGGCCCCCGTTACTCAACGGATGCTAAATAAACCACATTGCTTCGTCTGATTTACCCTCAGTGCTGAGTTACAGCCTTTGGTTCAGAGCAGGAAAAGGGCCATTTCTCTTCCAGCGCTGTTGACCACTTTGTTATTGTTAGTTCCTTCAAAGTGTTCCTGGCCTCTTAAACCAGCCGCTTGACAATTTTGTAATTGCATTGTGTGATAAAAAGCTAATTAAGTTATGGAAGATCTCTTATCTGTTTTATTTTCCTCAACGCTATCCAGGGGATGACCTTGATAAGATCAGTTGGGAGCTTGTGCCTTTTTTCAGTGGTGCTCAGAGTTAATAGGGACAGTGATAACTGCTTTGGATGGAGATGAGAAAAGACTCCTTGATGACAGTAAGCCAAACACATGTGGAGATATAGGCCCCGATAAAAGACAGGGAGTGCCTTGGGGAATCACCCACCAATAAAGTTCTGGTTCTTGTGATCCCATAAACAACTGATAAGACTCGCAAGTCTAATGAGTTGAATTATTTTACTGACGCTTGGAAAATGTGGGGTGACTGGTGTCTTATGAAGCAAGACAATATGCCCACGTTTGCAAATTTGGAACAAATGAAAAAAAAGAAAAAGAAAAAAGAAAAAAGTGAAGCTGCTGTTGCTTTTTAGTGTGCACTGATGCTATGGTTACACTGGGAGAAACTTTAAGACTCAGTGCACGCATAGGGGAGTACTGACAGGCTCTTATAACACTTAAACAAAACTCATCTCCATTGGACAAAGGCAGCTACCGTCACTCAAATACAAACTGGAGCACCATGCACACACACACACCCACACACACACACACACACAATCAGAATTATACACACATTCTCAAGATATGGACACAGCCATTTCATTCTGACTGCTTCTTCTCAGCCTCTTTCCTTTCCTCTCACATACCATACAGTGTGGTGGTTCACTGGGAACAGCACAGAGCTGATATCCCCTGATTGTGTATTAGGATAGATTAGGATTGTGCTGTCTGTGCAGGAAATACATCTTTGTCTGGGATTTATAGTGCCTGGTGCCTTGTTTACGGTGCAAAGCATGGCTAGCTGAGCAAGCACAGCCCCAGAAATAAAACATCATTTATTTTAGTTAGGAATGCCACAGTGGACATATTATATGGCACAAGACGGGTCCTAAATAGCTTTTTCAGTCAGTAACAAACACATCAGGCATCCTATACTCCAGCAGAGGCTTTATATATGGTGGACCTTATGACAAATGATGCTCTCTTTCAGCCTAAAAATGAAAAGAATTGATATTCAGTTAAATGAGGCTGCCCATACAAACTTAGATATCAAATTCACTGACTTTTTAATGACTTTCAAAAAGATCTTGAATGGTGAAATTGAAGGAGTTTAGGTGTTTTAGTGTGCTTTGAGACACTGGTCAAAAATATGTCACAGAGGTTTCATTTTTCCCTCATGAGCTTGTCAAGTCAAGAAATCACAGTGAAATCATTCATTATATCCCAGACTGAGCGAGAAAAAGATGGATTCTCCCTGACCACAAGCGCCACTGTCCCAGTTCCTTCGCAATAACTCAAATACCTTTTATTTGAAACTTTTCAAATTTGCTGTGCATTTATGTTGCTAGACATTGAACAGCCTCCTTCACTGAGTGGGTGGTGAAGTGTGTATAAGCATATATTAGTTTAGTATAGCTTGGTTTGAGTGTGAATCAGGAACTGAAGATAATAAAATTATTTTCCGTTCAGAAGCCTAATGGTGTGTGTCTGCATGTTTATTATTTTATTTATTAGATGTCATGCATGTCAGGTTTGGGGATATGCTGTCATTCATGAACACCACATGTCAAACTGCACTATACCAACACAAATACTCACAAATTTCAAGGCCTTAACTTTCAAGGATTTTCAAGGACCATGGGAACAATCTAAAATAAAAGGATTTAGGCAACATTTTGGAGGAGCAGAGCATGATATTTCTATCTTTTTGGATACTGTTAAGAATGTTTCTAGAGGAATATTTGACAGCGCTCTCACCATGCATTACCTAAATTAACTGTTACCCTCGGCACTTGCCCAAGCCTTGTTTGGTATTAAATAATTCAGGGCATTCTCTGTTGCAAAGTTTAGCTGTATGCACATCACGTCTGTGGCTGACGTCTCCTCTGTTTTTTAGAAGAGTAATGCATCACATCGGCCTATGATGCAGTAGAGACTGTTGCATATATGTAATATGCCAGCCTAACAATCATCTGCCTGAGGTGTGATGTGGTGGCAGTGGGGAAAAACAGGAATCCAGTTACTATTCTGTTTCCTTTTTTATGAAGCTGCACACAATAAAGTCATTTACATGTTTAAAAGAAATGCTGTTCTGACATTGAGAGACCTTCGTAAATCCTATATACTGTAAATATCTCCTACATGTACAGATACAATGGCCACTGGGTAATTTTGAACTTTTTTTTGAAAACACTTTCCAATGAATATACATCGGAAAACATCTAGCATAGGCCTCAAGAGGTCATGTCCTCATTTGTATCAATTTCTTAGCATTTTTTGAGACTTCTGGATAAAAAAAAACAGATCATGTATTTGAGAAATTAATAGGATTCCCTAATTGCTTCAAAATAATTTATTTCAATTGTTCATACACAAAAAAGAAAATACTGAAAAAAATCAGTGTAATTAAATTAAAGAAAGAGAAAAAAGAACAGCCACCTGGCAAATGCTTGACTAAAATGGTTGGCTACAGAATTCAATGGATCCAGTCTCATTTACTGAGGGAAATGTGCAGATAAAAACAGGGCTGTTTATAAATGCAGACATGGGATTGTTATGTGATCTAGGTTACAGTCTAGTATCAAGCAGGCCCAGGCCATTCAGTGAAGGCCTGAACCTGCGCAAGAGGGGATTTTAAGTGTTTGGGAGTGTTTCAGTGCATATGGTGAGTTTTTTGGAAAATGGTTCTGAATGGCACACGAAAATGGCGTTTGTGAATTTACCTGGCTGAGGCCCAGATTTACTGAAACCATAAGGGGGTACCAAGACGTTTTCAGTATTCACAGTCAGAATTAAGACTTATCCTTAGTACAAGAAAATCTCCTTGATCAATCAGGGTTATGTCATTGGCCTTGCACACCCTAAAAGTTTTCACACATATCAAAGGCTTTTGAAAATCGGGCCCTTAGTGTTGACGTATTCTTAGAAAAGAAGACAGAGAGACAAAGAGGGGTGTGAGAGAGAGAGAATACAGATATTCTTTCATCCAATGATGTTCTTCATTCTAAGTTAGTGTGAGAATAACTGAGCTTAGTCTTAATGACTGAGCTCATGTCCTTTTGAAGAGAACTGTGCAAACCTATGAACTTGCTTTGTATTCATCCAGCATCGGATCTGTGCTCTCACATAGCCTCGATAGATGGGACTTGCCCTGAATAATTTCTTTGGTAGAAATGTAATTGAGCCAACAAACGAATTACAAGCGTGTGGCTAAGGCCCTTCTGTCATGCAAAAGGGAAAGTGCAAGGCTGCAGCATCTCTGCTACAAGATGACCTGCTGACAGAGAGTGCCAGAGACCCGGCAGGAATCAGCGTATTGATCAGGTGTGGTAAAACCCCAACACAGCGTGAATTGACTGTTTACATGTGAGTGAACCTGGGGGGTCAATTAAAAATGTATGCTGTGTAACTAACCATGGTGAGAGAAAGACACAGCAGAAGGAGGAAAAAGAACGTTCATAAAAAATAAAACACCGATGGCAACACACCCAGCAAAGTAAACGCATACACATGTCAAAAGGATGCTGGATTTTAAATAAAATTGCTTGAAATGAGTAAAAAGCACTAAGAAAGTCAAGGGAAGAAAATCAGCAACACAAGCGAGTTAGAAGAAAAATGTAAAAATACAAATACTGCACTAACACACACACACACACACACACAATACCAATTTCTTCATTTAAGCTGATATTTTGGAGGGAATTGAAATTGGAAATTTTTGTTTTTTGTTTTTTCCTCTTCTCTCCTTTTTTGGGGAACAGGAACAAACTGAAGGCCATACTGACACGGCATGGATAATGTGCCCTTGAATGACTGCCCTCAGCACCCTGGCATTTGTGCTTGACAAACAGGCTCATTATTGGATGACCTAACTCAATGAAAGCCTTCCGTTCAGAATAGATTTTAGTCTTAGCTTCTCAAAGGACAAATGATGTACACATGGCACCAAGAAATTAGAGGTCTTGAAAGGCAGAGACTTGTCCATCAACACCCACTCACTTGGACAAAATAATTGATGTATATAACCAGAGCCAGAGTTTCTGGAACTTGATGTTGTTGTTCTCTCCTGAATAGATCTTTGCTTATGGGATATAAAAATCTCATATGTTGCTTTGGATAAAAGCGTCTGCCAAATGTGAATTGTGTTATTGTAAAACTGTGAGGGCAGCACTGAGATCAAGGACAGGAATCCAGAATAAAGTTTTTATGAAATTGCAAGCCCAAAAATCAAGTCCAAATCTATGGAATCCAGACACTCCATATATTAATGTGTGCAACAAACATTTTGCCGCTATGCCCGGTCTCACAGCAGTTAGTCCTGAAAATTTAATGTATAGACTTGTGTCCATGAACATGAAATCAATTTTTTGCAACACTCAGCACATCTTTAAAAGTAATGTATTTTAACTGGAAGTATGTTTTGTGCCTATACCATGAATTGTGAGGTAGTGTGAAGACCCAAAATCCACATGAGGAGAAAGGATGAATCAACATTCACTCAGGCGACCCAGCTTTGAATCCGAGGTGAAACCAGTGTCCATTTTCATACATCGAGACTGTGTCCGGTTTCCAGGTTTGGTGCCTAAACCTAATATTAACCGAGTGTATTTTATGCCTAAACTTAACCGTTCTGCTCCAGAATGTACATTTTCATTGGCTAAAGCTACTGGAATTATCCCCGTCTGGAAGTGGTTTTAGCCACTTTTGGTAAGGAAAATTCATGTTCATAGACACAAAATTAGTTCATGCTACTTGGACATGAATTTAATTGGTAACACTTTACAATAACAGTACAACAATTAACGTTAGTTAACGTTAGTTAATGCTGTAATGGTTAATTAACTGTTAGTTAATGATTATTATGGCATTTACTAATGTTAATAATATCTACAATAACCCTTAAATAACATATAAATTAATACCTTAGCATGAATAGCATTAGTAAATGATTCTTAGACACATTAGTTAATGGTTAGTTAACTGTTACTTAATGTTCATTACCTGTTACTTAATGCTTATTACTGCATTAACTAACGTTAATTGTTGTACTGTATTGTAAAGTGTTAGCATTTAATTTCTGTCCATATGCACAAAGAATTGGACAATTCGTGTCCCTGATCTCAAATTTGCTGATTAAATTTAGTGACCAATGCACGAACTCCTGTGAGACAGAGCTGTGTTACTAGTAAGTCAAATATCCAATTGTCAGTTTTAGCGAAGGTTAATTATATTGCTCTAAGCTAGATAGTCTTAAGAGTATAAAACTGGTGGAATGTGGATAAATTTATATTTATTGCTTATTCCTTAAGCACCTCTCAGTTGTAAAAAATATGAGCCAACTCAAATCTCAGATCAAATTACACTCAATATTTAGATTCCCCTTCCAGTCATTTATTAAAAATAATCTCCTCTCCATGAAAAACATCCCTGAGTTCCTTAAAACATCTTAAATATAAATCCTTGCAGATAAATATGCAAATAGTCCCCGTCCACCCTCCTGTCTGCTGGCACACTGGCTCCTAACCAGAGCTCTGTCCACATAACACAAAGGTCTCATCTGAACGCAGACGTCTGGTCCTGTGATAGTTGTGAACCTTGTGCCATATTTGATAATCTAACTATGAAAAAAAAATCCCAGTGAATCTTTTAGTTACACTAATATTGTTCACGTGAAGAGGCCATTTTGAGTTGATTTTGTTGTTTTTCTGAAAACAAACGCGACCAGCAGTCCAGTCCCGTGATTGGCAGAGTTGGTACTAATGAAATGCAAAATAGCACCATGTCAGTAGATGTAACTGGCTCTTAGGTTTGTGATATACCAAATCTAGCTGGCCTAGAGAACGCCTGCTTCTCAGATTTTAGGGATGGGCAGAGACATCTCCACCTTCAGCAGATGATTATGAAAACACCTGTCTAGTGACAAACTTTGTACAGATACAAGTCAGTGTAATCAAGGCATTTTTGACATAAATTTTTGACATTTTTGACATGACCATGAGAAAAAACACATTTTTGAGTAGAGGGCGTCTTTCATCAGTGCTGTCTCACCATCGCATTCCCTAATCCTGCAGTGCAGAGGAGACGGCTGGCCTGTATGGTAACTAACTGAAGAAATTATTATTAGTTGTAGAAATCCAATCTTACATCAACTAGCATTAAAACAAAATTGCGGAACAGAGCTTAAATAGTTTTAAATAATATCTTCTAATACTGCACATGCATCACCAAGTACAATTTCAGTTTTCACTTAGTTTTTGTGTGCTATCAGATGCACAGAGCCCACTGGAGACACTGCAGTGGCTGCCACACACTCTGCCTTCTCCAGTCACCCCGCCTGGCACATCTTCACCACCTGCACATATGGAATGTGTAAATTAGAAAAGTCTAAAAATAAAGTCAGTGACAGCTCTCGTACAATCATTACACTCCATATCCTCCTTATTAGTCCTAATGACAATGCAGGCCAAGTTCATCATAACAAAACTGAAATACTACTACTACTAATAATAACTGCGGTCACCTATCAAACTTCCATTTTCAAATGATATCCCAGGTTGATAGATACCACTGATTGACATGATTTAGCAAGGAATGAAGCAATCAATCTGACTACTGTAAACATATATAGTCCGGTGACACTTTTGCGTAATGTTGCACTGGCACCCCTAGAGGATTACCTGAATGGAAAGTGTAAGAGTCTTGTTTGGTGCAGTATTTCCATAAACAGGGTGAAAGGGTGGACTGCATGCTACTGGGTTTACGCAGCAGTATTATCAGCCAAACCCCCATCTCTTCTTTATCTAGCACCACTCCAGTAATGTCGACTTGTGTAATTTTTGTCATCGACGGAGCTCATCTATATTGAGCTCTGTCTCCAGTCCTGTCACTGTGACGATGCCCATTAAGGCTTTACTTGTTGGTATCTTTTTTTAAGTAAGGCCACTTCCTATTTTTTTTCTTTATTTTATTTTGTTACTTTTTAGAAAAAAAAAGTGTTCTGTAAATAATAAAAATTTCAAAAAATAACCTATAATGCACAGAGTTCTGTCTGATTATTGATATTTGCTGACTGTCTTCCTGCTAACAAAAACTTTGATTTCACACTCCTAGAAATTTTGCTTTTTCTGCCTTTTACAATTCTATTTTTCTTTCAAATCTGATCATTTTACTGTGTATTCATTTCTAGGTAAAACACTCTGAATTGCCTCTGTGTATAAAATGTGCTATATAACCCTCCTATTATGTTTGGGGTCAATTTGACCCCAGCCAATGTTTAACGTCTCTAAATAAATGATTATCATAATTTTTTGCTTCATATTTCATGAGTTTTCCTAATGTTATGGGTACTACCGGGTAAACATGAAATTCACATGATCATATGTTTTCAATGTCCTGTACACACTTTTGTAACGGATCGGTTATAAATAACAAAAATCTGTACTTAGAAATAATATAAAGCCATTAAAATTCCAAAAATTAATATTTCTTTCCAATTTTAGGTCAATCAGTGAGATTTTATGGTGATTTGCATATTTTTCCATAGTGGCATAATAGGAATACTGGATGTATAAGTGGGGGTGGGGGGAGTTATGTTTTATTTAAAGGGCTATTTAGGTCGTCAACAAAGAAACATAAAGTACCTGACACATAAACTTTGGTAACAATTTTAATTATAATAATTTTGTGGAGGTTTAAACTGCTGGGGTCAAATTCACCCCAAACATTAAAGATGTTAGTAAATTTGAACATAACAGGAGGATTAAATATGAAGCTAAAACAATGTTAGTCATGTATTTAAAGATGTTAAATTGACCCCAAAGATAATAGGAGGGTAAAGTCCAAGTTGTGATTTAGTCTTTTTTTGATAAAATGTATCATGCTGATGTGGACTTGCTATGATGTATTTCAGAGATACTGAGTGAATTAAGTTTAACTAACGAGTTTTTCCACTTCCACCGTCTCTTACCTGTCATGACTCGGGGCAGGATATGTTTGTTAATGTGGGCATTAAACCTGTAACTCCCATTAACCCCATTATCACATTTTTGTTTTCCAGTCCAGTCGAGTGGCGTCACAGGAGGAACTCCCAGGAAACCTCAGCTCACAGATTCAGTCAGTAAGTCCAGTTTGCTCATTTACGGCGCCTTTTATTTGCCCTGGGTTTCCTTTCCCACTGCGATAATGAATCCAAATTTTCAAGAAAGAGAAAGGAAGTTCATCCTCGAATTTTCTTGTTTGCTGTTGGGCCGGCTCCAGCGGTGTGACGTCAGCAGCCCAGGAAGGTTTCTCCATACAATACCCCATTGTATGCAAAAAAACAAAAAAACAAAAACCATATAAATCTCAGCAGTATTTGGTCATCAGCTTGGTTTGCTGCCAGCCAGTCATGCCAATGTGCCGGGGATTGCACATGCTCAGTGCGGGGCCCGGAGGCGGGACGTGGTACCGGGGAGCCGAGAATTGCCCGGCCCTGAAGTGCTGAGAGAAGTGGAAACCATTACAGATACTGATTTACAAGAGCGCTGTTGCCTGGCCTAGTTATGCAGATGACTGCCTTGTGCTGATTTTTCCTTCTCCTCATGAGCTGCACGGCAGAGGCTCAAGGAAACTCCCCACAAGCAAACGAAACATAAATCTGTGCCTCTTATAGGCTTTAGGAAAAACTGCAGACGGCTTTATTATCAAAAGGGATCCATCAGTTGATCTAATTACCAAGGAACTGCTAAAGAACCGCCTGCTCCGAAAGAATAATGCGCTTTAAAACACACTTTTACTGTAGAGAAGCTGGGTAAATAACTGTTTTGGGATAAAGGATCGGAGGTGAGTGCAGTGTCAGATCAGATTGGATTGAAATCACATCAACACGGAGCGCGTCCTTGATCCCAGCCTCCCAGCAGGCCGTGCGGCTGCCAGTGAGAGGTCCAGTGACTGATTTTCCATCGTGGCTTCCCACAGCCGATATTGTTATGCATTTTGCAAATGGGATGAGAAAAAAAAAACAAACAAAAAAAACGCTTGACCACATGTTGTCTTCACAGTCAGATTTTACTGCTCACTTGCAAATATACCTGACAGCAGCGTGAGTGCGGGCGTGTTCGGGCGCTCATGTGGCTTCTGGGGCTTGTAAGACTCTGGAAAGGAGAGCAGATCGCTCCTCAAGACCTGCTTTAAGGTCAAATCATTCACTTTTTCCATTTATCTGGTGCGTCGAGAGCGTGCACTTACAACAGAGGAATTATATGACTGAGTCTGACTTTTTTTTTTTTAATGAGAAATGAGTTTTCGGCATATTCCTGATCTTTCCCGATGATATTCATGCTTGTTTGATAATTTATTTTACATTTTAGACCAAGTTTTACTTATTTAAACAATGCATAAATATCTGTAAGTACCAAAAATAAGCACCAGGGGGAGTCAGTGTGTTTAAGATAGTTCTTTATTTTTGTGAAGTTTCTCAGAAGTTATTGTCCAAAATGCAGACGTTGCTAATTTTTCCTCATTAAACCATTTAAAATATTTTTTTAAAAAGTGAACCAGGCTGAAGTCGCTGAAGCTCACGCTGGATTTCCTCTCTTCCTGCTTCCCTCTCACCCGGCGACTCTTTCCCAGAATGCTCTTTCAGCGCCGTGGCCGACCTGGTGTTTCTGGTGGACGGCTCGTGGAGCGTGGGCCGGCCGAACTTCAAGCACATCCGCAGCTTCATCTCGGCGACAGCGGGCGCCTTCCAGATCAGCGAGGACAAGACACGCGTGGCCGTGGTGCAGTACAGCGGCGACGCCAGGACCGAGTTCGAGCTGAAGCAGCACCTGAGTCGAGGGGAGCTGCTGCGGGCCATCGGCTCGCTGCCCTACAAGGGAGGCAACACCATGACAGGTAGGAGGAGGAGGATGAGGATGAGGATGATGAGTATTGGTTACTCATTGTCATACTCATGCTCATATTTTTTCCCAATTTTTAAAAAAAAATCTTTTGGGGGTTTGTTTTAGATAGTGCTCATAGTGGTTTGGTGGTTTTAATTTAGTTATTTCATTTTCTTTTATTGTAGTATTATTTTTTCCAATTTCTTTTTTAATGGTTAGTTTTTGACAGTTTTTGGTGTGCGTTTATTGGTTTTAATTGATTCATTTTATTTAATTTTATTATTTTTATTCCACTTTTTTCCTGTTTCTGGTTAATTTTAGATAGTTTTTGTTATGGATTTGGTGGTTTTAATTTTAATTAATTTTGTTTTTGATTTTTTTTTCAATTTTTAAAAAAAAAATCTTTTTCAGTTGTGTTTTGGGTAGTGTTCAGTGTGGGTTTGGTGGTTTTAATTTAGCTATTTTAATTTATTTAATTTTAAATTTTTTTTTTAGTTGTTTTCCATTTTAAAAAAAATCTGTTTTCAGTGTGGGTTTGGTGGTTTTAAATAATTAATTTTATTTTATTTTACTTGACTTGCAAATGCTGTTTTTATTTATTTTTTTTTTCACTTCTAGGTTTAGTAGTGATGGTAAAAATTAAAGGTGCAGTGACACAGAGCTCAGAGCCTGTCTGCAACAGGCAATGTGCAGCCACCAACACTGTTTCCTTTTTTTCACTTTACACCAGTGCATTTAACACCTAGTTCTCATTTAAATTTTTTTTCTGAGTTTTAAGTTGGTCCAATAAGCTGTCACAGGTATCTGTAACAGCTGGTTTGTGTGACAGTTCTCCAAACTGGCACACATTATTAAAAAACTGCATCCCTCCTCTGTTCATATCAGTGGAGAAAATAGTGCTCAGTTTTTGTTTTGTTTTTTTGTTGAGAATAAAAACAGATTATTGGTCTTCTGCTCAAAACCAAGCTATTTTGGATTTCAACAGCATGCCATAAGCTGAGTGGCATGATGAGGATATTAATTTATGGGACAGTCATAAATAGTTTTAGAGCATTATTATTTTTTTTTTTTTTCAGTTTTGAATCAGAGTATGAATCAGATAAGCATTACTCAATTATGTTTCTCATCATGTCTTCCCTGGTGATTAGTGCTGACAGTGGAAAATGTGATGGACCTTGGTGAGTGAATGTAGAAGTCATTTTTGTGAGTGAAGAGTCGACCTCTTTGCTGCAGGCGATGCCCTGGACTTCCTCCTGAAAAACACTTTCACTGAGGCTGCCGGCGCCAGGAAGGGTTTTCCCAAAGTGGCCGTGATCATCACCGACGGCAAATCTCAGGATCCTGTGGAGAGTTACGCCAAGAAGCTCAGGAGCAGGGGGGTGGAGATCTTTGTCCTAGGTATGTGGCCAAAACACGGCCTTGCAGACAAATTGACTGCATTTTACATTATTATATTTTAGGCAATAAGCAGAAACTCTCAGAAAAATGCATCTTAAAGTGACGCAATCCCAAACCCAGCTCAGATTCCTAGATCCTTAACATTATAAGCAAGCGATAGCAAGTTTTATGTATGTTTATGTTGGGCCTGCACTGTCATACTTTCCACAAAGCTGGAGTAACACAAGTGTGCTGTTGCTATAGAGTTGAGGGGACTGGTGGTTAAATAATAGTAACACTTCTATTTTTTCTCTGTAATAGACTAAACCAGGTCACTGATTAAAGTTGCTCAATAGCACTTAAAGTTTTTTTTTTCTCAGATATTTCTGATATCAGGGCTGTCCAGTAAAAAGCTTGTATCTTAAAATGCAAGCTGTCAGGAACGAAGAAAAACCCCACTTTCATGCATTTTTTTTTGTGTAATTGATCCAGTGGGGTTTCTGAAGGCTCAATAAAACAATGACTGGTAGAAACATGAAAATCACCAAAACTGGACTTTTCCCAGGACAGCAACTGCTTTATACCGGATTTGGTGAACAAGCAACCCCATGTACCGTGTGATATTTTCAAATTAACTGACTTATTAACTTACTGACAAAATGAATTTGGTGCAAAGATTGACAATTGGTCTGTATGACAGATAAATCACATCTTACTGCATTTAACAGCTGAAACTGTGTTTTAGTTTTAAAGGAGCAAAATCCCCTTTTCCCGACTTCCCCAGACTGAGACCAGATGTTGGAAACCATTTCCACCTCTGTACGCCCAGTGGTTCAGTTCCTATGGGTAGCATTTCCTGTGAGCTTAGCATAAAGACTTGAAGTCTATGGGAGTCGTTGGCCTGGCTCAGTCAAAGTGAAAAAAGAAACCTTAAAGTTTACCTTACATTATAGTTCCACCATCTAACTTCTTGTAAAATTACTCATTTTCTAAAACCAGGATGTGTATTTCAGATAAATAAGACAGGTTCAGAGCTGCTGTAAGATTTATTTTTTTCACTTTGACAGAGCCAGGCTAATGACTCCCATAGACTTCAAGTCTTTATGCTAAGCTAACAGGAAATGCTACCCACAGGAACTGAACCATTGGACATCCAGATGTGGAAATAGTATCAAACATCTTGTCTCAGGCTGGGGAAGCTGATAAAAAGGTATTCTGGCCAAAATGCAGGAGTAATCCTGCCAACATATAGGTGGAAATCTCCTCCAACAATGGAATGATTTATGAACAAAAACCATAAACATAAACTGCTCCTACCAAGGACAGAATGAAAAGCATATTTTAAGTTTTAGTGTAAAATGCACATTCATGGCATCAGAATTATCCTCATTTCTGCAATAAAGTTTGCGGCCCTCGCTCATCTGAAGAAGTAATGGTGCGCGTCCACAGGATCCGTCATTTCCAGGCTTCCCATTCATTGTCTATGTAAGCAGCTATGCGATGCATTCTGGTAGTGCGCCTACTGGGTTTCAAGAAATGGGTGTAACGTTGGTGTCTCCTCATTTGCATCAAGTTGAGGTCAAGGCTACTTTATGCAAATTACAGCTGTCTGGTGCGACTCGCTGCCTCTGGAAACTCCCGAGAAACTTTTAGACAAACTGTCATCGATCAGAAATGAAAACAGATTCAGTGGCTGCAGAATTTATTTTGGAAGTGCATTTTGTTGAACTGTTGGCATAATATCAAAAAAAGTTCCCAAAAGAGCTGCCATGTTGGTCCGGTTTGAAATCCGGGAGAGGATGGCCCATTGGTGAAGCCTTTGTCCAATCAGGTGCAGCTAGGAGGCAGTTGGGCAGTTATAGGCGAGAGAAGCTGTCAGTCATCAGGGAACATTGCTGAACATTTACTCACTGACATGGATTTAAAAAAAAAATCCCAGTGTGAATAAATTTGTTTCACTGTGAATTAGAAAACGGTCAGTGGGCCACTCAGCACCTTATCGGGGGCCATGTTTGGCCCGCGGGCTGTAAGTTGAGTATCGCTGCTCAGTAGCAAAGTGCATAAACTGTGATCATTCTGGGATAACTACTCGGGTAACAGTGTCAGTGTGTTACGGAAGAATGTAGAACTGTGAAACCCTCCAGTCTTAAGGAGAATTAAACCGGTTTCAGACTTACTGCTGACGCTGTCATACTTTCCAGCAGAGAGTAGAATAAAAGTTGAGACCTGACATTTCGCCGTTGAATGGCAGTGAATCCAGCTGGATAACCTTTAATTTTACTAACGTGGAAAAGAAGTGTTTGACTTCACATCTTTATAAATTGCTCACTTTATCCATGTATTTACGGCTCTCAGACCTGGGGAAAATATTCAAGTTACTTCTGCAGCAATCATTTTCACATGTCGGCCAGTGACTTTACAAGAACTGCTTCGAATTTACTAGTGTTGCCTCTTAACTCGCAATGAGTAAACGTCCTGAATTTGGCTGGCAGTCAGAATTGTGGAGGTTGTATGGAACATTTCCCTGGTTTTATGAGGGATCATATACTGTACATTTAACACAACTTTGATTTTTTTTTTCTTTGTACTATTTAGGGATCAAAGAAGCAGACGAGGAGGAGATGAAGCTAATGGCTTCCACCCCTTACAGGACTCACGTCTATAATGTGGCAGACTTTGATGTGATCAAGACTGTTCAGAAAGAGCTCATTACCCAAGTGTGCGCTGGTGTCGACGACCAGCTCAACTCGCTTGTCAGTGGAGAAGAAGGTAAGATGTCAAACAGCGACGTGGGCTGATGTACTGACAACAACACAGTCGGATTTTACTAACTAATAATCACTAGACTGACTTACCATCGTTTGACAATCCTCTGTCTCGATCCCTCTCCTTTCTATTTCTATAATCTGCTGGTAATTTTGTCTTCTGTTGTCCCTTTGCACTCACTTTTAAACCAGGCAAATGGGTCTTAAACAACTTTTTTCACCCAGGATTACCCACTAAAACAAAACAAAAATACACAAACAAGTGATGGCTTACATTAGCAGCAATCATAGACCATATATTAAAACTCCAGGTTAACTGGTGTCATAATCTTCCAGTGCAAAAACTGGTGGTATTCATTGGTAATTTATCATACTCCACTGACCCATTTACAACTCTGCTGATTTGGAGCTAAAGCCAGTATTTAACTGGAATTGTTTCAGGGCTGAAATGACGGCTAACCCGTTTGCATTGAGCTCAAATCTCAAGTGGTCCCTTGATTTTTAGCTCTGTGTAAAAAGGGGAGAAATTAATTTTGGTTTTCCATCAGTGCCACCAGGACAAATTTGTGTCCATTAGCTGCACTTTTGCAATCCAAAATAATTCTGCCATTCTGATTTGTGAATGAACTCCCCAGTCGTCGAGCCGGCCTCTAACCTTCAAGTCCTGGAGTTGGCTTCAAAGTCCATGCGGGTGACGTGGGATCCTTCCATTGGAGAAATTTCTGGATACAAACTGCAAATGATCCCCATGATGGCTGGCAGCAAACGCCAGGAGATGTACATGGGTCCAGGCCAGACCTCGGTGCTGGTCAGAGACCTTTCTCCAGACACCGAGTACCAGATCAGCCTGTTTGCCCTCAAGGGCCTGATGCCCAGTGAGCCCATCATGGCCATGGAGAAGACCGAGCCAGTCAAGGTGTCCTTGGGTGAGTACAGAATGTACAGAACAGGACATTGTCTTTAGTAAAGAAAGAATAATATTGACCAGTCAGTCTCGAACCTGGACAACAGGTTCGAGCCCTGTCTCCCAAAAAGTACGTTTTCATACAACTAAACTGCATTCTCAATTACATTTTGAGGGGAATGTATTTTTTAATTGGGTTACATTTCTTTCTGATGCATCATAAGATTATACCTTTGAAATCCCTTAGTCTGAGGTCTCAGCTAGGAGGCAGGTGAAGTGGTGGATTGGTCAAACAGCTGATTTTTACCCAGGTGACCCGAGTTTGAATCCAGTGCAAAATGACAGTGATGATTGATTGTTGCAAAGGTTCTATATTTTACATTAAATTACCAAAACCAAGCATTTTTTATGCCTAAACCTAACCTTTTGCTGACCTTAACCAAGTAGTTTTGGTGGCTAAAGTAATGAAGATGGCTAAAATGCCACCCGACATGATATACAAGATATGTTGACTGGAAATGTATTTGTGATTTGTCAGAAACAAACATAATCTGCAACAACATATGTTTCCCCCTAAACGTAATTAAGAATGCAGTGCAGTTGTATGGGAATGTAAATTTTAGGAGACGGAGTTACCAGGTTCACGATAGTCTAAATGTTGTTTCAGAGGTTTGCAGCTTTAAGCTCCACAGTCTTGGATCAAAGGCAACTGGACTTGTTTGTAGATTCTCGAAGACGTTTCACTTCTAATCCAAGAAGCTTCTTCAGTTCTAACAGACTAGATAACGTCCCAACACAGGTTAAATACCTGGGACTCCACACCAGTCTGTCAGAACTGAAGCTTCACATCTAGAAACAAGTCCACTTGCCCTCAGTTCAACTCTATGTGGATAACCATGAGCTGGATGGGTAAGAACTTCCCCAGACAGTGAAGCTGGAAGTTGGAAATGAATTTTGTTTCTCTGGTTTTTACAACTAGAATGTTCTCTGGGAGTGGACGTGCAAGCAGATGTTGTCCTCCTGGTCGATGGCTCGTACAGCATCGGCCTCGCCAATTTCGCTAAAGTTAGGGCTTTCCTGGAGGTGCTGGTGAACACCTTTGACATCGGACTGGACAAGGTTCAGATCAGCTTGGTCCAGTACAGCAGGGACCCGCACACCGAGTTCTACCTGAACACCCACCACGACCTGAACGCCGTGGTCAAAGCTGTGAGGACGTTCCCCTACCGAGGCGGCTCCACAAACACTGGCCGGGCCATGACCTACGTGAGGGAGAAGATCTTCCTGCCCAACAGAGGAGCTCGCACCAACGTTCCTCGCGTTACCATCCTCATCACAGATGGGAAGTCCTCCGATGCCTTCAAGGAGCCGGCCACCAGGCTTAGGAACTCCGATGTGGAGATCTTCGCTGTGGGAGTTAAGGATGCTGTCCGATCTGAGCTCGAGGCCATCGCCAACACGCCTGCAGAGACCCACGTGTACACCGTCGAGGACTTCGACGCCTTCCAGAGAATCTCCAAAGAGCTCACACAGTCCATCTGCCTGAGGATCGAACAGGAACTGCGCAACATCAACAAGAGACGTGAGTGGCGTTACTTTAACCCTGTGTGCAGCTTCGAGTCACTTCAGTGTGAAAAATCTTCTTCTTAACAAGTCATCAAGAAAAGGACATTAGATTCAAGAAAATTCTAGATACAAGTTGGTTAACGGTAGCATTTTTCTTGTTTTCGGAAAATACAATATTTATCCTGAAAATGAAAACTCAGTGACTTGTTAAGATGGAGATTTTTTGCACTCTGTGTAATGGACAGTACAACCTAGCATAGCATGAGCTAAGCAGCGCTAGAGACTATAAAGCTGGAAAAACTGGAAAAAACAGTATTTTCCTATTGCTCTGAAAATTCTGTGGATTAGTTTTAAAGTTTGAACATTTCTGCTGATTACATAAACATGGAAAATATTTTTTCCTCTTTCAGGAGGGCTGGGAGATATGGGTAAAATCAAATATGATATTCTTAATGAAATACCTCGATATCGCAGTGTTCGAAAATGACTATTTCACAAAATCATAATCATCAGTAATGCCACAGAAAACTGCATCAACTCACTGTTATGCAGCCTTTAACACTTAATGCCATCACAATATTACAGTATCCAAAATCCAAGTTGATATCACTCATATCACGATATTGATATAATATTGATTTATTGCGCAGCCCTACTTTCAAGCATAAATCATCGAAATCACTCAAATTTAACAAAAAAAAAGGGAAAAAAAAGCATCCTGATTTGTGCCACAGTTTTTGACCAACACTCAGATCAGTATTTCATCAGATCACTGCAAAATATGTTAATGGTTTTGGAACTGGTACCAGTCCAAGATTCCCGTTATTATTTCCTCAGATATGGTGGGCTGCCATGCAATATTTAACTCACAGCAAATGACTGAAACTTCTATTCATGAAATGTCCACCAAGGAGCATTTTAACTGTATATTATGCACTGATATAGGCCTGCAGTTTTGGCAGATTAATTAGAAATAATTTCGATTGCTCAGTTGTAAGATCAGAATAACTCTTCATCAGCTGGTCATTACTGCAGCAGTGAGATTTACCTCCGTGAACTCCTCGGTGAATTCCTTGGCCCTTCATGGTCAAGGAGAATGCAGAATCGTACCAGCAGTCGTACACATGCACACAATTACTTTCATGTCACTTTTCCAAAGCTGTCCTCTCAAGCTAAACCTTTGTGTGTGTGTGTGTGTGTGTGTGTGTGTGTGTGTGTTTGCCTCAATGTGTTAAACACATGTCCACCTTTTGATCTCCCGAGGGCAGGGAGAGGTCTTGCATGTGGAAATATCAGAACTGGGTCAAATAGTGGTTTGCAAATACACGTCTTATAGCGTTTTGTCTTAACCTGGTTGGAGAGCCAGATGCTGTTACCACGTCGTGCCGTCCATCACCAAAGCTGTAAACAAAAAACGACTTAAGTGCATTCTTGTAACTGGCTAAAGCTTCTGGGATTCATTGTATTGGAGTGGTTTGGCCAGCCACGAGCATCTGGTACTGCTCGCAAGTTTAAACAAGCACTAAGAGTTACCTGCAATTATTATTTCACCCAGGTCTAGAAGACATTATGCCAAATATTAGTCACTCTGTATTGCACTGCCAAAGAAGTATCCAGATCTGTCAGTGAAGCATGTGACTCACACAAGCTTCAATTGCCGATTATATAATCCTTATATAATAATCATTTTCTGTCAACAAGCAGTGCTGTACAGGAGCTGGAACGAGGAGCAGTCACAGCTTCCACCGAACATAATGAACTCCTGCAGCGGGGCATTTCAGAGCAGCCGCCCTGCGCATGTTGTTCGAGTGATGAAGCTGTCAGATAGATTGTAGACAGCCCTCTGTTCCTATGTACTATTGCATGTAAACCCCCCACCAGCTCCAACTACCATCCACCACACACACACACACACACACACACACACACACACACACACACACACACACACGCACACACACATGCACGCACACACACATGCACGCACACACACACTTCCATCCTGCCCACCACCACCCTTTTGGAAGTGACATCAGCAGCACATGATGAGCCTCAGAACTGATCTTGCGGACATTTCCTTTTCTTCCATGTTATTTTTGGCTGAAAAAGCAGAGAGATAACTTGTAAAAAAAAAAAAAAAAGTCAGATGTCCTTCTTTTTCGCTTCTGCAGAGCACTGTCATCATTAACCAAGATAAAAACACATTTTTATGTATATGATGTGAAATTTAAGCCTGTAAAATCCCCCCAGTGGCCTGCACGTTGGCAGGAATGCAAGAATGGGACAAATTTTTAGAATGCAAACATTTAATCTTTCTCCCAGGCTCCCAGAGATTTCACAGGGCATGATATTTGGTTGCATTCATGTGATTTTGACCAAAATAGCCTCATGTTTTTTTTTGTTTGTTTTTTTTTACCCTTCAGGATTGCTCCCTCCGAAATCCTTGTCCTTTTCTGAGATTGGCTCCAGAAGCTTCAAGGCCACATGGGAGATCGATGCCACGGGCGTCCAGTCATATTTGGTGCAGTTCAAGCCGGCGGACGATGACGACGGCCACTTTGTGTCCTTGTCTGTGCCGGGGGATTCCCTCACCGCCCTCCTCCCCCACCTCACGCCACTGACCCGCTACGAGGTCAACGTTTACGCTCAGTACGACAAAGGCGACAGCTTCCCTGTGACGGGCTATGAGACCACGCTAGAAGGTCAGCAGGCTTTTCTTTCATAATGAGTTAATTATATTTATACAACACCTTTTAAACACATTTTAGACATTTAGGAAGACTTACAACAAATTCAGCTGTAATTTGAAGTAAATTTCCTGGACTGCCAGTTTTAAAATCCCCATGAAATGACTTCACATGACCTCTACTTCCTGTAAAAGAGAGCATCTTAAACAGTGACATCATCCTGCACTAGTGGGTTTAAATTAAAATTTCATCCAATAAAACCTTCACAAATCATTAAACATCCTCTCTCATCCACCTGTCCCTTCAAAATAAAACTGTTTCTCTACCAAACTGAAATCCTGTTGGTTTGCACTTGTGAATGATCCTTCCCTGCACCATGTCCCACCCAAACTTCCTGTTTCAACAGGAAATACATCAAATCAAGACGGTTAGAGTCCATTTCATGTGGTCTTTAAGGCATGCACACATTTTTTGCATTTAATAAAAGAGCAAACACTGAATATGATATAAAAACAGATAATGTAAGAGAACATTCTATATCTACATTCTTAGTTTTTGCTGATAATGAACTTTGATGTGGAAGTTGAAGTTGAACTCATTCACACGCTCTGCAGAACAAGGTCCTGTTCGCAGCTTGAGGGTGTCTGAGGAGACGATGGACAGCTTCCGGGTGTCATGGCAACCAGCTCCAGGGGGCGTCGTCCGCTATCGGCTGACCTACACGCCGATCAGGGGCGACAGCTCCATGATGGAGACCACCACCCCTGACTCCACCATTGTGCTGCAGGAGCTTCAACCCCAAACCACCTACCAAGTCACCGTCACCCCTGAATACCAGTCTGGCCCCGGAGAACCCATGCAGATCGACGGCACCACCAAAGAAGGTGACTACTGAACAAAAAATAAAGAACAAAAAGTTGCTGCTTGGTACCAGAAACGCCCGTTTCCTCTGCTCTTCAAAACAGATCCTACAAACATGTATGAACACTTGTACTTTACAGGCACTCAGGTGGGGGGATGGCTCTGAAAATATCATTTTATTCTCTCCAGTCATTGTGCAGTGATTGCATCAACCATGGAAACTGAATGAATAGAACCAGCGTGGGCCTTTGCTTCACAGCCAATCAGAGTCTTGACACTTCCACCAGAGTTATTCACAAAGGCGAGGAGTTATTGACTCTTAATGATAACATAGGAAATTAATCACAATCGTCAGTGTGCTGCTAAAGTGATTTAAATTTATTGGAGGCTAATCCACAGGCTATCTCAGGCTAACGTTAATATTAGCTAATTAGATGTTAGCTAAGCTAATACCTTGAATACGTTTTGAGAAAGCAACCAACAACCTTCCTACTTAATTTAAATCAAAATCAAGAGGTACGAGGTTATTCTAACAATTCATTTATTAATTTTCTCGTGAAAACAGAACATGTTCTCCTAAACTCCTCTGTCGACGCCGTGACATCAGAAATACTCCAAAGGCCGATGCCGGTTCTACCCATTCAGTTGCAATGGCAAAAGCATTGATAGATCTTGTCTCTGTAGGGGGTTCACCCTTTTCACGATTCCCTTTTTACCTCAGTCAGTTCAGTTTGAAAAAATTGAACCGACTCAGAATTTAAGCTCTTTCTTTTCATAAATCCAACAATTCAATAGGAAAACAATGAATGAAGCTTTTGCCAGTGTTTTGTAAAAGTTCTGCAGCCCAACAAAGCTTACCATTCACTAAACTCATGGTTTCCAGTATGGGAACCAAACTGTTAAATCTCTAATGGCCCTTAATTGCCACAAACATTAAAGTCACATTTGTACAACAGAGAGGGATAAGCTAGCCGTGTGGGAGCCAAGATTCAACAGAAACATCTTGAAGTGAAATGAAGTGGTGATATATCAGCATGCTAGACGCTGGAATAATAAAAAACTGCCTTGACATTTGCTTCTTTGGCTTGAGGACGGGACTTTTCAGCCTTTCGTAGCTGAAATGTGTTGAGATGTTAGGTCACTCGATTGCAGCGCCGTCCTCCTCCATGGCTGAGCAGCTGAGGATGCCAGTAGCTGGTGGGAGTTGGGAGCATTTCGAAACTGTGGGTGGGGAGTTTTCGATCCAAAAGAGAGCACGTGCTGGAAAGTGAGTTTCCAGAGCCAGAAATCTCAGCACCCAGTTCAGTCATTGTCCAGTTGTTGGCATCGATCAGCAACAAAGATCTGCATCTGCACAAATCTCTATTTTGCGCTGTGGGACAGTAAAAGCCTCTCTTATTGCACCTTTAAAACCACGGTGCATGAAAAAAACACACCCCGGGTCCAAGCCTGCCTTGCCATCTTTACATCATGAGAACCCGCAATGGAAATACGCTTCTAACCTCATTCTGATGGTGACTCTATTTGTCCACTGTGCTTCAAACTTGTCAAATCAAATATAATCTCCCGTTTGGTTTACATTTTTCGCCCAAGCGCCTCGGTTGTGAGTGCCAGGAGTCAACACATTTTTAACCCCCGGTGGAAAGTGAACTCCTAGCCTCTGCAGTGTTAGTACAACGTGCTTCCCATTGAGCTCCCTGTCAGATCTGCCCTGCTGCCTTAGAGGGAAAGGAATGAGAAACAGAAGTTGTCAAACAGAAGTGGGTCAAGATGTACCCAAAGGTGATAAACAAGGGAAGAAGAAAAGATTTTTTCCGGAGGTAATAATCCTCCAGGCCGTGGACGGGGGGCTCCCAGTGCCTCCACGGCAGGTTCTTGATGGAAGACAGTAGTAGATGTTTCGGGGGGTTGTGCTTGGACGGCGTTTGACTGAGGGATTACACTGCTTTTGAGGACACTAAAGGTTATTAACCTTGAGCCAAAGTGCTGAGGACGCAGATGGAAATAAACAAATTGCACTCCTTTTCTCACTATGGCAACAACATTCTTCGCCGTGACGGTCTGTGCTCCCGGTTTCCTCCAGCTGCTTGTCTCCTAACGTGGATATTCGACTTTACAGAGGAGGAAGGGGCAGGATTCAGCTCCTCTGACATGAAACACCCAGCTGCCTCTCAGATGAATTTATGTTTTTTCCCCCAGTATGGCTTACAGTACTGTTCCTATTACAAATGTTTACTGTGCCATGACTTTATCTCACAACTATGAATTGATGCAATGCCTTGAGGTTTGCATGAATTGCCCTTTTTGCTTGCAGTCTTTTCCACTAAATCTTCGGGCAAAAACCACATAATGCACGGTTACACTGGCCACTGGGAATTACTCTGCACTTCTTTTTTTTCCCTCTGAATACTCAGTGTTAGCTTTCAATTAATTGCGGTTCTCAAGGGGAAAGAGGAAGGAGCACATTTTGCTTATAGATCTGTGACATTTGCACATTTATTACCCAGGCCTAGACAGGTTTGATGAGAGCATATGGACTGGAAAAGACAATGCACAGGCAGGCAGATGTTACAACAAGCAGTATTACAGTAATCAGCAGAAGGCGTTAACTCCTGCCAGAACCGGCATACGTGAGTCATCAGTTTTTCTAACCTTTATTAACTGGAAGAACATTCACATGGTCGGGTGAACCTAACCTGAGCACAGTTCATGACCTGGGAGCAGCTCAGACAGTGTCGGAAAAAGGACTCAAATTCCTTATTTCAGTAAAGGTATCAACTCTCTAACTCTTGTAAAATTAAAATCCCTGCATTCACAATGTTCCTTCGATAATAATGAAGTTAGTGTGACAAGTAAAAGTAGGGACTCTGAAGAACGGTTCCTTTCAGAGTTAAATTATTGGTGCATTAACCTGTAGAAAGTATTTTTATGTTGTAGCTCTACCCGCTCCACATCCTGTTGGCTGGTTTACTCTCTTAAATGCAGCACATCTGATGTTCTGCATGGATAAGCTTCTTCTGCAGAGGAACTCCAGCCATCACATAAATGCAAAGCAGGAAAAACAGTAGTATGTCCTGCTAAGTGTAAATACTTGTGTGTGTGCAAAGCTCTAATATCTGGAGATTGGACGTATAGCAAATGCAATAAATGGACTTGGTTACTGTCTTCCTCTTTGTGCTGCAGCTGGGAGTTCACTGTCTTGGTCAGGGGAATCTCAGTAGTTTCCGAGGGAGGGGAGGATTTCACGTTCATCCTGTCCAGACAGATTTTCCCAGCCTGTCGGGGCTTTGATCAGTGACTGGTCGGTCAAAAGGCCGCTTTTCTAACCTCGAGGTCACTGCCTCCTCTACCTTAACATTTGGAGAGCAGTACACTTGCACAAGAACCTTACAGCAAAGAAAACAGAGCAAGGTTGAGCAAAAATACAGCATTAAAGCAGCGTGTACTGTGAGGCCTCATATTGAAATCATCACTGACAGCAGAAAGTGTGTGAAGGCAACCTTAAGAGATGATCTAAGAAAGTTCCCAAATCTCACACTTCCTGCGTATATTCTTATTCTCTCTAGATCTTCATTTTATTTATCTGTCTTTGTTCCTCACCCTCAGCCAGGGGTTCTCCTCGCAACCTGAGGGTTTCCGATGAGACGACGTCCACCATGAAGCTGTCCTGGGAGGCGGCGCCGGGCGACGTGCTCCAGTACCGCGTGGCGTACCGGCCGACCGCCGGCGGCAGCGGCAAGGAAGTGTCGGTGAAGGGAGACAACACGGCCGTGGTGCTGAAGAACCTGCAGCCAGGGACGCAGTACGACCTGTCAGTCAAGGCACGCTACCCGTCTGGCCTGGGCAACGCCCTGGAGGGGCGGGGCACCACGCTGGAAGGTAAGACAGCTCACGCCTTATTGAAGATTCACTCATTTCTGTGCCAAAGCTGTGAATTTATCAGAGAAAAACGACACTTTTCTTGTGATTTCCACTGAGGTCAAGCATATATGACGAGTTTTTATTAGCAGTTTAATCGAGAAATCAAATGAAATGCAATCAAATGAGCTTCTTTCTAAAATTACATATCCACCATTACAAAAAAAAAATGACATTAACATCACACTGTTATGGAGAGGACCAAATATATTATAGAAATGTTGAAGTCAGGGTAACCAAAATCCACAACACAAAGTTTGGGCAAATATTGGAAATATCATCTTAATAACTGTCTTAAATCATTTTTTCTTTGGCAACATACAGCATTCTGCAATATATTAGGCCAGCAGCTCCTCCTACACCCACAATTATCATGTAGAAAATAAGTGTGTGAGATATACAGTTCAGCCTGTCAAAGCGAGGCATTATTTCTATGATGTTTCTGGTATGCAGCTGTAACTTACTGATCCTCTGGGATTGTACAGTTAAACTATTTTTATTATGACTGTATGGCTCAACAACCGCAGCTCATGTTTGTGGTTTCTGGGTAATTGCTGTGACTAAAGTCTGGAGCGAAACCAAATCAACGGATGGGCTCTTTAAACAAACATGGCAAACATTTAATACGGCGTCCCCGTTTAAATATGGCATTCATTTTGCGAGAGAGCGTGAATGTTATGAGCGGACAGTCTCTCAGCGTCCGGGGCGACTTCAGAGGTCAGCGTCGCCGTGACCAGATGGCGAGAGAGGAGCAGAGACACAACCCATCCGCTGTTCCCATAGGGCC